>WAAB01017710.1:68536-227053 GCA_013389865.1 Piaya cayana
CTCCTCTAACTCCTGGGGATGTACACACAGGGAACAACTTTCCTTACTATCAAAAGACTGAAGCAAAGAAGGCATCGAGTACCTCAGCCTTGTCCTCATCCCTTGTCACAGTTGTTCCATTGGCATCCAAAAGGGACTGAATATTTTCCCTGGTGCTCCTTTTATTTTTACTGTATTTATAGAAAGATTTTTTGTTATCTTTCGCAGACTTGGCCAATCTGAGCTCTAGTTTGCCTTAGCCCTCCTGATTTTTAATCTGCGCAATCTCACTTCCTCCCTGTAGTCTACCAAAGACACCTGTTCCTTCTTCCAAAGCTCATAAGCATTCCTCTTCTTTTTGATGTCCCTCAACATCTCCTTGCTCAACCAAGCTGGTTTTTTTATCCCACTGGCTCCTTTTCTGGATCATGGGGATGGCTTGCTCCTGAGCTGCTAGGATTTCCTTTTTGAAGAGTGCCCAGCCCTTGTGGGCCCCCTTGCGCTTACGGACTCTCTCCCATGGGACTTTGCCAACCAGCCTTGTGAACAGTTCAAAGTCTGCCCTCTGGAAGTTTAACGTGACTGTTCTGCTAATCCCCCTCCTCTCCTAGAACTGAAAATTATATCATTAACTGAAGATTCTATCATAATCACTTTGTCCCAGGTGTCCTCCAATTGTCACATCCCCCAAGAGATACCCCCCTACAGAGACAGCTGCAACTCTGACCCTCACATACAGAATAAACTTTCACTACCTTAATTACTCCAAAATGAGGCTAGTAGAAATAACACCATCCAAGTTAATAACAAAATTGGACCATCTTGCCAATAAGAACTGGGAGAGATATTGTACTTGTATATGAATGCACATAATCTCTCTTTCAAAGATTTATTGCTCCAATATAAAAAAAGACCTGGCAAGCGAAGTAACATATAGCTCCTTTCATAAGTTTTCCCTTCCATAGGGAAGGGGAGGCTGGATACTGGCCAAGGGACAGAGTGGCATTCTTCACTGACCTCTTCACTGTCAATTCAGCTGCGACATGCAAGAATGGGAGCAATGTTTGCTTTACCCCTGGGGCACGTTTCCTAAGCATGTCAAATTCAACTAGTTATTCAAAAATACTCAAACAACACTATCAGGACCTTAGAGAGCCATAAAGGAATTGCAGGTTTCTTCAGTGACAAGCACTATAAACAATGGCAGCGTTGCAATGTTAGGTTGCAACTGCAGTAAAGCATATCCAGAAAAAAACCCAAAAATTAGTCCAAAAGATCAGATGTGCAGTCTGTTTGCAGGTTAGACTAGTTATAAGAGTTAAAATTCAGGAAGAAAAATGTTCGATTTTTATTATAAATTTTCTTACAAACAACTAGAAGGAAGAGTTTCTAAACTTATACCTTTCAGGCACAATCCAGCAGCACATGAGTGCATGAAACAAAATATAGGCATATTACACCAGCAGAAGATACAAAACCAGTACTGAAGTGACAAAAAAATGCCAGACTAGATCAGACTCCAGTCCATCCAGCACAGGATTCTGCCTGCAACAGCGATGACTGGATGTTTCAACATATCAAAGGATGAAGGGAAAGCCTTACAGGGGCAGCCTGCCAGCCTCTGAAATGCTGCACACACCTCTGGTGCCAGGAAATCCTATGGATCTCTTCAGTGGGCTCCAGGAATTATGAAGCTGCCATACCTTATAGTTCATGCAATTAGGCTACACGGAACATTAAGAACTCAAACTTCAAGGAAAACTTCACGGTGCTAAGTCTCCAAAATCTTTTCTGGAAATAATACTTTAAAAGAGATCTAGCAGAAGGTGCAGTGATGTGCAACACATAAGGTGTCAAATACATGGAAGTAAACTAAAAAATGTAACAACATCGTTGCAGAAAGTTTTAAACAAAGTAAAAACCTTAATGTTATTCTTTTAAAAAAATGCTATAGAATACCTCCCTCTGTACAACCACCTTGTCTCCCACAATATACCCCTGCTACCAAGCTTCACTGATGATCAAAAGCCTTTTTAGTTTTTTTCAAGTAAATTCTACAGAGGTTCTCCCTGACAAAGCTAAATTTGCACTGTCATAATTCTAATATATAATCACTTTCTTTCTCCACTGTTATAAGACAAGAGAATTAACATAAAACTCAAAAAAAAGTTAGAAATAAGGTATTTTATAAGTAGCAAATACATGTCTAATTTAGACATTCCTGGTCACTCCACCAAGTTTAACAGATCTTCCTCAGGGAACGAAACAAACCATCATTTATACTTATACTTAACCCAACTCTTTAAATTACTTATTTCTTAAGGAAAGGATTAAGGCATTTAGATATTAGGATTTCTTCTAACACTACAGTTTCTTTTCCTTTCCTAGCCTTGCTTTATTTTCTTCATGTTTGAAGACAACTTTGAATTATTTACCAAAATCCACTAACAATGAGCCCTAGCTGTAAAATGAATACACATTACCTCAAATTCTGGCAAAAGGATTGAAATAGGATTAAAATCTTGTTGGTGGCTGGCCACAAGGTTCTCATCAGGCCAGGCTGCAAAGCTCACGCAACACGTTAGGGGCAATTCCAGATGAACACTAGACCTGCTGGCTGCTAGCAGGGCTGCCATCACATTGGAACTAAGGAAGTATTCAGACCACCAGCAGCACTAGGTCCAGCCAGGGACTTGGAAAACAATAAACAAAATAAATATGAGCTTTAGTAGCCAGATCAGCAGAGATGTCCCACAGTGCCTCTACTCCTAATACTAAATGTATCCTGCAAATATTGGGTAGAGGAAGAGTGTGGAACTATAAGAAACAGAGAAAAAAGAAGGAAAGAAAAGGACAGAGATGCAGAAGGTGCAAACAATGCCACCTGCAGTAGAAGGTATGGCATAAAGCACAAAAAATGATGACAGCAGGTAGTGGACAGAGGTTTCAAGGAATGTGATCTGAGGTGAGACTCCCATGTCTCACTTGAAAACAGTACCTGCTAGGGCTGAATTAGCACAGTAGAAGCCCTGGCAACTCCCCACAGCCAAAGGTAACATGGTAAAGAATAACCATTAGCCCTTTTGCCAGAAATGAACCCCAAGCAGCATATTTCTCAACAAATAACTGTAAAACCCCAGAAGTCAGAGTCTGTCCAGGGACAACAGTTCCAACAGATCCCTGTTTCCCACTAGACTACTCTGGTTATTAACACTCAGTTTTTCATTATGGCCATTCCCACAGATTTCAGTAGCAAGCAGCTACCTGTGCCTTGAAGCAGCTGAACAATAAGGAAGAGACTGCTTTAATATCATTTGAAAAAAAACCAAGCATGGCAAAAGCATCACATGCCACAAAAGCCATTAAGAGGCATTACAGCACTGAACACATCCTAACACTACTAAACATATCCCAAATCTACAGGATATTTCTCAGGTATTTGAGGCCAAATTGCTGGCCTCACTGATGGAAGGGGTGCAAGACAGTCATAAATTTCAAGAGAGTTGGCAATGATGAAACACATTCAGTTTTTTGACCTTACCCTGTGCTCCCAAAAAGAACATCCTGTGACTCAAAACAAGCATTGACACAGCCTCATCCTAACCTTTGAATGCAATCTCCAGCAGTTTGTTAATGTTCCCTGAGCAGAATATTAACATCAAGGAAGATGCAAACTTTCTGTATCTCTCTCCTGCAAGATGGTTTTGGGTTGTTGCTTTAAATTCCTTTGTATAGCAGGGGCAATTTGTATGTTTTGTGACCTCTAGCTGGCCCAGGTATATTCTGCCTACTCGCTTGAAAGCTGCAATGATAGGTTTGTGTGCTAAATATCACTTCAAGACCTCCAACTGTCAAGTCAATTAGTCTACAGATGAGAATTAAATTAAAAAAAAAAAAAATCTAGTATTTCCCACTGTTTTCTTTCTTTTTCCAAAGGTTATCTTTGGCATAGTTAACCTTTCTAGTTGCCTACCAGGGTTGCATTTTTTCACTTTCCCAAGGGTACTATCAAGAAATTCTGCATCACAGGTAACATGTAACAACATTCATAAGCAGGCATTGGAGGTACTAGGGACAATATAAACCATTGCATTACATGACAGATAAATATTTAAGATTAGAAATGGGCTTTGGTAACTTTAGGCAGACATACATCATATCTTTGTAATGAATGGGGGGAAAGAAATTATGATCATGAGAAAGATGATCCTTAGAACTGAGAAGCACCAACTATACATACACACACACGCACACACCATTCTAGCTTGGCTAGGCACACTTTAGCTTCTAGGATCCCTGCTCCAGCAGTGGGGAACGTACATAAGGCACTGATATGCCCATGTGGCCATGAAGATGATCAGAAGAATGGAACACCTTCCCTACAAGGACAGGTCGAGGGAGTTGGCATTATTCAACCTGGAGAAGAGAAGGCTCCAGGGAGACCTTATAGCAGCCTTCCAGTACTTAAAGGAAGGCTACAAGAAAGCTGGGGAGGGGCTCTTCATAAGAGAGTGCAGTGATAGGACAGAAGCATGGTTTTAAGTTGAAAGAGTGTAGTTTTAAATTAGATATTAGAAAGACATTTTTCACTGAAAGACTGGTGAGGCATTAGAATGGGGGTTGCCCAAGGACATGGTGGATGGTCCATCCCTAGACGCGTTCAAGACTAGGCAGGATGAGGCTATAAGCAATGTGATCTCAAGGAAGAAGGCCCTGCCTATGGCAGGGGGGTTGGAGTTAGATGATCTTTAAGGTCTCTTCCAACTGAAACCATTCTATGATCTGTTACAGAAATAACAAACTTGGGTAGGCACAGAGATGGCCAGTCAGCATGCTGAGCCCTGTGGAGTGGGGAAATGAGAGCACAGAAGTTGATGTTTCTAAGAGAGAAAGAGGAAAGGCTGCCCCTTATGGAAAGTAGAACTGGGAAACCTTTAAGGAGCAAGGAAGGTAAGTTCTCTCTCTGAAGAACTAGTTTTCCATCCCTCCTGAAATAAAAAATTGATTTTTCGGTTTGTTATTAGTTGTTCCTAAGAGCATTCATGCTGAATGACACCTAGAGGTTTTTCACAAGGAAGTTTCTATTAAGCAATTATACATTCTAAAATTAAAACAGTGAAAAAAAGGGCTTATAGACAAATTAAAACAGTCACAGCATGCAAGGCAGACTTGGCCTCTGATTCCACAGGACCAGGAAACATAATGCTGTTGCTTGCACATAAGGGAGGCCAGGAAACACTGCTAAGCCAGGAAACGTGGCTGACACTGCTAATAGCATAATCCCAAGAGGGGCATACATAGAGGTACAAGAAACCTTTCATCACAAGCTTGTTGAAGTCAAAGTTTGCTTCCTTAAAAGTAGAACCCCTTCCCAGATTAGTTCTAGAACTAGAACTCCCTTCCCGGAGAAGTAATAGCAATTAAATTTTTTTGCTGAGCGTGGAAGGCTCCCCCTAAACATTCAGACTGAATGGGTCAGTCAACACAACACCTACACATGAGCGGCACCTTTGAAAGCAAGAAAAGGGAAGAGACACACATCTCTTGTATACAGTAACAAGCAGGTTCACCTAGCAAGCAAAGCGGCACATAAATAAGAACAATTAAGATATCTGAATAATAGCACAAATACACTGCAAGGCATTATTTGTTTCTCTGCCTTGTTCCTCTGCTCTTTATCCGGAACTGCATGGCAGTTTCCAAAAACATCCAAAAGAAGAAATGTCAGACTCATTTAAATGAAATGACAGCATCCTATTGGATCCTGTGTGTTCCCCATTACAAGTCCTGGGAGTTACACATAGGGGAAAAAATTAATAAGAGATAAGAAATATAAAACTGCACAAAACTCAGAAGACATATCTACAGGCAGACATGGCCACACTTACAATGGCAGAATAATTAATATCAGAAAGCTACCCCAGTAGCAGTGTTTCTGCAGGGACAGGGCTCTCAAACAGATTTAAAATTTAAGTCTGGAATAATTTTTTTTTTTTTTTCCAAATAGTTCCAATACTTTCTCCTTTTCAGCATCTGTAGTGTTTCTTTCCCTGGAAGACTTTATCATTTTACACAACACCAAAAAAAAAATATTTTTTTCCACAAACATTACTACATCTCAACTCTTCTACCCTAGGTCCTGCAAGGCAGGTGACATCGCATGCTTGGAATTTATTTGTTCCAAAATCCTTACTACTTTCATTCTTGTTACTAGCTAGATGGCACCAGAACAACCAGCTGTTGAAGCCTGCCCCTCGCTCACAAGTGTTCTATTCTAGCAAGGAAAGGTCACAATTAAAATATTTCAAAATAATACCTCCGCACTTCAATATGAATTTGTGTTTTATTTTAATTGCTGCTGTGTACTTAAAAGAGCTCAGCTTTTTTATTTTGTTCTTCCTGTTTGTTCTTTGAAAGGATAGGACAGTAGATTCTCTATAAACTTGGACAAAAAAGCGTGACATTCAGCCTATGAATACAGAAGATTCTGTCTTGTAAACACTTGGAGAAGGTCGGGATCAGTGCAGCAGCCTTAAGCCACCAGAGATACCTTCTTAAACCTATAAATGTAAGACTTCAGTAGAACTACTAATGCAGTACTGAGCTTTCTATATCCAGTTCACCAGTTTGACACTCAAAGGATTGAGAAATTGTTCTTCTTGAATGGTAACTGATAGATGAGGATTTTTCAGCAATAAACCCCACTACCAGGCTTTGCACTACATTATTGTGTACAGCAGTGACCTTTTCTCTCTCTACTTCTATATGTGCATCGTTAAGAGAGTCATTTAATTTCAGCCGATTCCTACTGAGAAAGTTCTCACTGTCACTCAGGATTCAGACTGAAGAAAGCACAGCTCTAGCTGAAAGTCATTCCGCTATAAAACCAGGGTATTTGACAGTACTAGGAGTCACACACACCCTTAAGAATGAGCAGGTGATAATCAAGACACAAAAATAAAGAAAACACACAGTTCAAGTGCACAGTAACTATATAGCTGATGCAGAATAGATGCATACAGTGGAACATCAGTACAGTCAGCTGAAAGAAGTGCAGGTATTTTGGAAAGGATTACTATTCTTAAAGCACTCTGCTACTTCACCTGAGCCTCAAAGCTTATGCAAGTCTTCTATTCAAAGTGTTCTTACTGCCGCCTTCTGAACAGTTACATTTTCATGACCTTTCTGAAATGACTCAGAATAGAGCCAATTAAGGGTGAAGGACAGAAAAGGGCAATGGCAGAGCAGGCACACAGTTCATAGTTGAAGCAGGAAAGAATTCTCAGAGTAGTAATCTGTTCCAGAAAGGAAGCATCTCCTCGACCTGATGAGACCAACGATCCTTTTTCTAATCCCACTGCCATATCATCTAGACTCTGAATGTCTCTGAATTGACATTGTATTTCATAAACCCCTATTATATTAATTTTTACAGGGGTAAAAAAAAAAAGATTGCTATCCATCACATTGATAAATGAATTGTAGTTTGGGAATATGTAAATCAGCAGATAACACTGTGTGTACATATTTAGAGGGTGGTTAAACATTTTTCCTGAAAAAAAAAAATTACATAATAGTGAAATGTTTATTTATCTCAAACTATAAATACAGGAGAACCACACATGAGAAGAAAGTTTCACTGGTGAAATATTAAAATATTGAACCACCTAGAACATTACATGAGAAAATTTCATATGCATTTGACATGATAAAAATCCTCTTACAAGCTCTATTATTTAGGGAGTTTAACCATGCACTTTCCTTTAAGACTATATAGCCTCACGGAACTCAAAAGAAACACACCAAAACCAGATAAAGCATTATTAATTTTAAGAATTAGACAGATATTCACACCCCTACTCCTATGCCTTTTTCTGATGCCATGATTCATTTAAAAATACGAACAATTCTAGGAGTGACTGATCATTGTTGCAACTGCACAGCTGATCTTCACCTCTGTTAGGAAAACTAAACATGAAAAAGTCACAGACTGAGTGCTACCACGTCTCCCATCTGTGCCTACAGAATAAATCCGGCAGCCTAAACAATGCACTCCTCCTCTATAACAAATAACTTTTTCAAAGTTAAATGGTCTCACTTCTACAGAATTGCTTTATGTTAAAAAGACATTTTCTAAAACACCCGCTAGTTGGAAACAAAACTATAATAGCTTCCCCAGTACTTGCTTGCTACAACTAATAACTTTATGTATAACTTCAAAACAAATAGCTTTGTAATAATAATAATAATTCTTCCAGAATTCTCTAAAATAAAATCCTTTTAACTTCATCATTTCTTTTACTGCTATTGGTACACAAAATAGAAAACTCCTAAATATTTGCTTTCCAGTTTTCTAACACAATCAGAATATCTTTCATAAAAATAAACCTCTTCTAGCAGATTTAGTTGTTTACGCATTCTCTTGGTTATGCAGATGTAATGAAGAAGGTCAAAATTGTAAATTGCATATCAACTGCTATTCAAAGCCAGGCAGAATTGTTTCCCCTTCTTAATCATCTATTTCCAGATTCACCTCCTAGCTCACAGAAATATTTAATGATGTTTGGGTTTTTGTTAGGTTTTGGTGTTTTTTTCATTTGAAGAACACATTGTATAGATATATGCTAATTCTATCTCACTTTGCCTGCTGCATTTAAGCAGTAATGTGAAAACAGCTCCACTAGCTCATCTTTGCTGTCCTCTTTTTGACCATTTACAGCCAACTATATCCTTTTTGAGATGAAGCAACCAGAACCGCATGCACAAAGTACAACAGTGGCACAACAGGACCGCAGGTTTGTCCCCTGCTGCTCTCCTAACATGACTAGATTTACAACCACTGCAAAGCACTGAGATGACATTTCTAGAGAAGCAGCTGTCATGTTTTTACAATGAAGTTTCCATGGTAAACGCTGAGCCTACCATCTTGTAAAGCAAAGCTGAAACTGTTCTCCCCTCCACCCCCGTACATCACAAAGCCACAGTATTGCTTATCACACCTTTCATCATGACACCATGATATAGGTAGCTCAAGGCTTGTCCTGCTAACTCGTCAGCGAGGGCAACTAGTTAAGTTGGAACACTGTGACAGACAGGCACACAAGCCCTTATTCAAACTACTGTGACCAAAAGCTTACCTAATTATGGTCAGACCCCTAAAGATAGTTTTCCTAGTGACAAACCTTTACATAACAGCCCTGTAAAATACCACCCAAGAAATCAGTGTATTTAACTGCAGAAAGTCAACACCTGTATCCAGAGTAATTATAATCTAGAGTAATTTTACCTCTCTGCTTCACAACAGAACAGGAAGAAAATTAAGAAAAAAAATTCCACATTATCTTTTGTACTACTTAAATCCTTGATCTAGGGGGAAAAAAAAGTTATAAAATACATTTATTCAAAACTGCTTATTAAGTATTGAAGTTATATTGTTAAGCTTATCAAATTCAGGCCTCCATCTCCTGGGTGATTTCACTTACATCTCCCATATACTGACTTTTCTGGACACATCAGTTAGTGCCTCCTTGCAATGTGACTTTTGAAAGTTGGCTCAGGTAGAGGCAAACACTCAAAACATGACTACCTGAAATTTGGAGATCGTAGTTTTAGACCTTAGGTCAGCTGCACCTATTCAGAGGGTTGGACATTAGGACAGCACAGAAAGAAGACACAGCATAGAAGACATTAGGACAGCATACAAGAGAAAGCTGACAGGAGACCTCATTGCTCTCTATAACTACCTGAAAGGAGGTTGTGGAGAGGAGGGAGATGGGCTCTTCTCTCAAGTGACAATGGACAGGNTACAAGTGCAGCACATCAAGTTTAAAAAAAAAAAACCAAAACAAAACAAAAAACCACAACCGATAGAGATCTAACTGGTTGTAAGCAGGTCTTCTTGTTGAGACCTGGTGTTGCCAGGTGTTCTAGCCTATGACACTATTCCTGACACTCTGAAACAATGCAACAGATGCATAGTATGGTGCCACAGCACTTACAAACTCAGTCTGGCTTTGCACTTTATTCCCACTGGCACAGTTCCTTAAGAAGTTGAATGAATCCTGGACAGTTTCTAGTAACCCAAACATTCTAGTCTTCTCCAAGATGCTACTTCTTCAGTGAAACATCACTAGGAGGAAGACAAACAGGCACTCTGGAATGGCAGAGGCGTGATGGTCACATTCAACTTAACCTTACATCAAACCAATCCAACTAATCAACTGCTTTGTTCTTTAAGAATCTCAGCAGGCATGAGGATGTCCCAATTACTTCCTACTCATCAGATTAAAATCTATGAGGAATACTGACTAGTATCAGAGTGGTAGGATGGTATCAATAGCAGACATTTAAAACTCACACTACACTGTCATTATTTCCTTCTGACTCAATAATTCTTTGTCCAAAGCACATTACTGTACAAGAGCACTGAGCATGTGAAATTTCCTGTCCTCACCTTTTTGATTAACACTTACTGCTACAAGCCTGTCACTGTCTTAAGAGGACTAATATCCATAAAACAGCACTTTTTACTCCATTTACCTCTCAAGGGCTACAGATAACAGAGAAATATACAACAGCTTGCATATGCTGAAGGCAGAGCAGCAAAGCACAGGAGAGACCAGACATGCCAAGCACAGGCAGTTTGGTTTAGGCATGCAGACAGGGAGGACAGGAGGAAAACCTTAGTAGAAGGAAGTTAATTGACTTGAGGCAATCTGACTTTGCAGGGGAGTTTGACAAGCAACACAAGGTCTGTAGAGGTCTCCAATAAAAACATCCTATTAAGGAATTCAAGCAGACACTGCCCAGCAATCAGCAAGAAGCATTATCAGTTCCCTACAGAGGACTCACACTGGAAGTCTTTCCTATTTGCTTTCAAATAGTAGTCAGAGTCATTCAGTATCTTTTTAATCCCTAATTACACAGAAACTACATTACCACACCACCTAGAAGTTTCTATCCCTGTCCACTCATCTATTAAGCAGACAACAAGAAAAAAGCACAGGTGTACTCCCACTCCCTTAAAATGTTTATATACTGAGTGTAAGACAAGGGCAGCAAAATCAATTTCTAGTTGTTGGTTGAATTAATAGTCTTAATGT
Source organism: Piaya cayana (assembly GCA_013389865.1). Lineage (NCBI taxonomy): Eukaryota > Metazoa > Chordata > Aves > Cuculiformes > Coccyzidae > Piaya > Piaya cayana. Next base: position 79,618 of record WAAB01017710.1, read on the forward strand.
CTCCAGTGGCCACATTGCAAATGACAATTTTCTTATCTGCAGTTAATATTTCTAAAGAGCAGGGGAAAGATAAGTCTGTTCTGAATATAAAATTGGGCTGCATGATTTTGCAAGTGCAAAGTAAGCAGATGGGCTGGGTAGCAGGAGAGCCATGTCACTCACTCAGCGGATGCTGTCCAGATACCACATCAACACTTATCCCGAGTTACACCCATCATAGCTCAATGCTTTAAACAGCAATTCAGCAAGTAAGCTCTTAAATTACCCATAACTGCTTATTTTGTTTGGATTTTTTCATTGCTCGTCCATTTGTAAAAGACTTGCCAGGTTGTCTGGGAACAGATTGGCTGCATCATGGACTGAGAAACAGAGCCTGACTATCATAGGAGTGGTAGCCCGCAGTGTCAGTTTTAGACAGCAGATGGCTGAGAGTACAGAAAGCTTCCAAGCACATTGTATGCCAAAATTTCAGCAATTTTCTTTTTGTCAGGCAGCTTCCAGAAACACAAGATGTAGCTGAACCTCTTCACACTGGCCAAGATTAAAATAAGAGAGCATAGCATAACTCCACAAAATACTACCATTTCCCAAAAATATTTAGGCTGTACAGTCTAAGCAAGACACTGCATGATTATGGCAGCTCCCACTCCAATACTCGCTATGAAATTAGAGAAAACAGCTGCATTTTCAATGCGGAGGCATAAGCATGCCAACAAGATCCTGATCTGACATAAAGACACACTCTGATGTGATGGAAACTGAACAACTAGGCCAAAATGAGGGTACATATCAAAAATATTTCAAGAAGTTGCTGTAGGTGCATGTGCTACACATGTAATAAGCAAACACAAGAAGTTAAATTATATATATGTATACCTGACCCTCAACCTAGTAAACATTGGCCATTAAGTTTTACCAAGAAAAAAAAAAACAAACAACAAAAAAAACACACCAGTTTTTCAGTCACCTACCTGACAGTAAAATAAGGAGTTTCAGATCTTCAAATTCTGACTGGCTCAAATCTCAACTCAATTATGTGATTTAAAAATAAGGAAATAAATAAAAAATAACATAAAAAATAAGTAAATGAGTAAATAAGTAAAATAAAATAAATAAAAAATAAGTAAATAAATAAAAGCCTGACAGAGGTTGGATAAAACAAAACAGTAATGTCATTACTGCTGCTATAAGACAGAAGCCAAGACCAAGCATTTAAATGACAGCATCTTGGTCCACAATTTCAGCTAGGACTGAATAATAAATATATATGGACAGAAAAAGTCTTGTCTTTTCATTTTAGATAGGTGTCTCAAACAGAGAAACCCAGACAAGGTGGAAGAGTTGCAGGGTCTGTGCTGCTTCTGTTTTACTGCAAAGAAAATTAGGTCTAATTTATACTTCACATTAGCACTTATTTCCTTTGCCAGTCAAACCATTTTGTGGAGGCAGAGTTTGTCACAAAAAGACAAGATAAACAAGATCTATCTAAAGATGATTTAGTTTTGAGAATTTGTACAAGCCCTTTCCCCATCCTCTTAATATCCTTACCTGAAAGTTATAAAAATGAAACCTAAAGACTTACCCACAGATTTTGAGAACCTTCTACAAGCTTAACTGAACAGGGTTCTGACAATCACAACTAAACACCATATTTGTCTCATCCATCCCAAACCTATTTCCAACTCAATGGCCTGCAACCGCAAGTTACAAACTTCCAGTTAAGCCCTGTGTCACAGAAGCTCTCCCCATCCAGCACCCATCAGCTTTTATTTAATTAGTAGCCTCAGATATAATGCTTCACTCAATATTCAGCTAGGTTTAAGGATTCTCACAGGTAACCATCTTCCTGAAACAAGTACAATCCCAAGTAACATGTTAATTCAGAGTTATTTCAGGATGTAGCTTGTCTCTCAAATTTGCTGTCCTTCCTTGGAAAGGAGCTAACTTGCCTTCATTTGACTCCTATTGTAACAGCCATTTGTCAATCAAATATTTTAATTCAAAATAACAGAAGTACAAGAAAGCAGAGATTCTGTCCAACCCTCACCTGCAAATAACTTTTCTGAAAAAAAATAAAAAAGAAACAAAACAACCAAACCACACCACTCAACTGCCTGATGATCAAATTAGTTCAAATCTTTAAGAGCTATGACTAGAAGTAGCACTTTAAACTGGAACATGGTGACTAAAGACAGACTCCATTCAGGTGCAGTAACAAAATCCCTTTATTATGCACAAGCAAAGTTTTATATACTCTTACCTACCCAGTTAGCAGTGAAATCTTTCACACACACACTAGAAAAAATTTTTTTTAGTTTAAACTGCAAAGATAAATTTGGAAAAACCAAACAACCATGCACCTGGCCAGAAGTTTGGGCTTACTGCATAATTCAGCATTTGCAAGTACTACTATAAGAAGTGGTCAAGACCTCCCTCTGAACACTATAACAAATGACGTTTTCAAACCAGACATTACTTAACATTATACTTAAAGTCAGCAACAGCATCTCTCCTAGCATACAAACATGAACTACTACAAAGTTTTTCCTTTCCTACAATTCAGATTAATGGAAGGCTCACAGAATCACACTCCTCAACTCAGCCTAGGGTTCTGTTCACGATGCCCTGCAGATCTTGAGACATGGAAAGGACTGTTGGTATGACAAAGTCTCAAAGAGTACAAGCAACAAGCAAAAAAATTCAAAACAACATAACACTATTTTTCTGTAGTACACATTGCACAAACCCACAGCAGCTCACCAATTCATACAGCCCAAGCTTTGAGATGTGAACTGAAAAAACCAATGGTTTGCATGATATTAGATGTGCCTGCAGCATGAATCCTATCTCAGCAATGAGAATAAATTTTGCCGTGACAAGCATAAATGGTTCTGTATTCTAGCTGGTACGTTGGACTGATGAGAAGTTACTCTAATCTAATCAATGACTTTCACTGGAGAGTCCTAACTGAATGTATCGTGATTGCACAGGGATGTTACTGTTCCCTACCAGTTGCAAGCAGTGAATCCATATACTCACACTCCTGCAATATGATATTTTTTTAAACATTAAATAATTTTTTTTAAATCAATCAGGAGGTCTGCAGAAACGTATTTAATACCAGTGAGAGAGCACATGAACCAGTAGTGGAGCTCAGCAACAAGGCTCAGTCCTAACACTTAGCAATCCATTTGCCCTTTACACCAGGTAAGACTGAGAAGTTCAAGAAGCAAAGAACAAGCAAATGTTTTTTAAATGTTTCAGCAATAGATTTGTCTTAAGTAAAATACACTTGCTTCCACTGCAAGCACAACTCCCACAGAAACAAAAATATGCTACTTTTTTTTCCCTCCTGCATTCAGCAGTGTGTTTAACCTTGGAGCTGTCAAGCTCCATCATGAATAATGAGCCATGACAACACTCCAAATGAACCTTGGAGAACAGAACAATTTTTACTATATGCTACACAAGGCAAACCACTTTTCTTATTCCCATGCTACTGTACCTGCTTTTGAAAATATACAGTAATGTGGCCATCAAGAGGAGACCACAAGTAAATACAGAAAAAAAAGGCTAATTCATGATATTTCCTCACCTACAAACACAGAATGAGCAACAAAACATGTAACATCGTAATGGCTCCTACTTAAAATTAAACCAGGACTGATAAGACTTTTCTCACTGAATATATATTTGACAGAAACATTTCACCGCTGAGGTGCATTTAAAACAACCTATAGCTGCTACAGTAGAAAGAGAGAGTGTCTTGGTGGCACCTTGCAGGCCTCACAGCATCAGGCTCACTCAGTGACTGCTAGCAGGTGGGCACAAACATGGGACAGGAGGACAGCCTCTGTCCTGAGAAATAAAAAGACCTATGTACCCATGGCACTACCAGAAATAAATAATTCGTTCATTAACATGCAGCTGAAAACACACACGTTCTCTAACAGATACAAGCAGCACACATCAGTTCTGCATTTCTGCAGAGGGGAAAAACCAATAAATCCTTATTTCTGACGTGTTTGCAATAAGGTGTCTTGTTAATGGCTTTGTAGTAGGAAAAACTTGCCTATATTTCTGTGCCATTTCCAAGTCTGGTTGGTTGCCACACTTAAAACCACAGTGCATCACTTTACCCTCTCTAAAGTGGCACTATTTTACTTGCACTTAGTTTCAGAAGTATAGCTACCATAAACTACAGGGGCTTTCAAAAAAAGCTCTACAGATCTTGAAAGCAACTGTCAGACAGCAGAAACCAGTCCTAAGCACTCTTAGGAGCTTTAACTGATAATACATCTTCATTCCACTGAACTGCTATCAAAAACAGAGTCCTCTCCTGCAATAGTGGGTGGCTCCTAGAAAGCCAAAATCGGAAAATTCTCTTTGGTTCTTGTCTATGATGGAAGCTGGATAAGAACCTCTTCCACTGAAGCAATAATGCAGTTACATACATTAATGCATGTATTGACAATTTATTTTTCCATTTGGGTGTATAGCCACCCACACCCCTCCGCCACCACCTGCTCTCCTTCCCCTCTACTCACCTCTTTCACATACAGGGCATTTTGCAGCTACTCACATCACACTATTTCTCCTATACCCCTGCAGCACTCCAGAATCAGCAAGAATCATGCTACAACCACACTAGCACTACCACAATCTCGTTCAAAACTGTTCTGTTCTTACCAGAAAAATCAAAGTCCCCCAGACTACAGGGACAATTTTTTTTATAGCATTATAGTTAAAACGTCCTCAGCCCTCCACATACACTGTGTCAGTTTCTCCCACTCCCTAATAATATTTTCATTTATGCCCCACATCACAGCTCTGCACTTTTAGCACTTTCATTTCCTGCTAGCAACATTTGGCAATAAGATACCTTTAAAGACAGCTAATTAAAGAATTCACTTGAACAGAAATTGGTACTTAGCCAATCTGGAATCTCTTTAATAAGCATTCAAGCTCCACTTCATGCCAGGGGAGACTGTTCTCCACCAGGAGCAGTGACATGGCTCCAAAAGCAAAGGTGGAAAGCTTACCACTACAAGAGGAAGAGGAAAGGTCCCTGGTCTAATCCTTGCAGCACTGCCCTGTCTTTCCCTAGAAACACACTGTCCATGTTTCACAAAAAAAAGGAAACTAAAACAACCTAAGGAAGTCAGGATACTTGTATCCTATCCCCTGCTGATAACTGTTCCAGAAGAGGAACAAAGGCCAGTATGTGGGTCCCAGAAAGCGAGTCAAGGACTCAAAATTAAAGATGCATGGTCATGTATCACTGCATTTTCAGAGAAAACTTGTGTGAAGATAGATTTCAAAAGAGATGGAGGAACCCAAGGCAAAAGTCTCTCAAGTACTGCAGTATCCAGTCCCACATCAGGACAAATGTTTTCTGCCTACCTATGGCAGACTGCACAGAAACAGCAGTCTCACCTGTGGATACTCCTCTCCACCCTCATACTGCTGCCACTCTTTTCCTCTCTGTAAGCTATGCCCACAGTACCTGGTGGGACCATACTTCAGCCAGACCATTTTCCTGACAGGAATAATGCAAGACACTGAAAATAGCCCTCCATATTATCTCTAATAACTAGGGTGGAAACTAAAAATGTTAACTGATAAAGTGGTGATCAATAGAAAGACATTCCTGTTTTGAAAATACAAGGCTACCCACCCTGGTAAACTACACACATTTTTCTGGGCAGGGTTAGACAAGTCATTGTTTCCCACTGTGGTCAATAACTACATGTCATCACATGCCTATGTCATACATGCTATACTAAAATACCATTCTTGAAGTGACTAACTAGTCAGAGAATCCCAACTAGAAACTGTGGGAATTAAACACTGAGTACACAGCTGCCTGCAAGTTTCCAATTGGGAACTGAACCCACATGCACTTAAAAAAAAAGTTATGACTGGTACACATGTAAAACATACACATCAATAATGTCTATTTGACGGAGATTAAATCCGTGAGTATCTACAATACCTTTAACTTTTAACATACCAAAAAGGTTCTCCCCATTAGGAGGGGCCACACTAAAAGAATGACTTGTGACAGTAGCAGATTTTTCTCCTACATACAGGAGGGTCTTTAAAGGTCCACAGAACCACTCCTGCAAAAGGACTGCACACCTACTCCCTAGACACTACTAAACCACATTTTAATTGTCTGGGGTGATACTTTTGAGGGCATGGAAACAGAGCCATGGTAAAGCTTCACACACCATTTTGAAAGACAAACCACAAGTCTGACCATTCCCCAATACCTAAAAGCTGAGAATAAAAAAAGTGGCAGAAAAGGAACTATCTTCTTGCAGCCCTACTCTGAAGTACCCATGCATATTTTACTGAAATTTATGCAGGGGTCCCCAACTGAAAACAGATGTAGCAGGAAGAATTTCATCTAAAACCTCAAGACCAACAAAATATGAGTACTTGAACACAGACTACTGTAACAGGAGACAGCAAGACACCCCAAGATACATGTTAATAGATGAACTAGTCATGAACACGCACGCACACAGCTTACAAGAAGTGCTAAGGCATTTGAAAGGTGTGCTGGTCTTGTATACCCCCAGCCTACTCACTGGTGGTGTGGAGGGAGAAGCAGAAAAGGTCTCAACTGAGCAAGCACTGCTCAGCAATAACTAAAACCACCCCTGTATTATCAACTGTTTCCATCACAAATCCTAAACAAAGCTTCATACTAGCTACTTTGAAGAAAATGAACTCTATCCCAACAAAAACTAGCACAAAAGGAAGAGCACTTCTCAAATACAGATATTTGCCAGCAGCTCTATTACCACCATATTCTCTAGCTGGTTTTGATTCATCTCAGTAGACATCACGTTAATCCCACAGGACAGTATCATTCACCTCTATAAGAGCTACTGACCTCATTTCTGTGTTTGAGCCCTGCTGTAGTATCATGACTAAATGTGGCAAGCAACAAATCACACTCTGTCAGCAGCCAGTGCCTGTCCTTTCTCCTTTCAAAGCTTTCATTCATTTCTGCATTTTTTGAAGTCATGCTGCTTCAAAAACAGCTGATCCAGATGGTGGATATTTAGATTTCAACCTTGCCACATGGTCATGTGGCTCAAGAAGATAAAAACCGTTGCTACCTGCTGCTGACCTACTTCTTTCCTTAACTTGTCTCCTGTTGATTAATAGAAAAAAAAAAACAAAACCTGTTCATTGAACTAGTTTACCACACCAAACCACTGCTATGTAGCAAATATAAAATAAAATTAATAGAGGAAAGAGGGGGAAGGGAAGGGGAAAAAAAAGTAGCATTATCCAGTGAGGTATAGGGAGAAGCAACTCTCACCTCTATCATAGTCATCATCCTCTATTGCTTTTTCCTGAAGCCTCTGAAGCCGTAAGATCAAGGATTTTATCTATGCAAAGAAAAAAAGTTTATTATGAAGGGGTTGCATTTCAAGCTATTTAAACTACTAACCTCTACATAAATTTACTAGATCACTACATCACTACAATGGTCCAATTTTGAGAGTCAAGTCCAACATTTGTTAAGTGGACAGACCTATTTGGAAGTCAGCTGAATTGCGGCTACTTGAGCCAAGCGTGGCTTTAGTCCAAAGACATACAGAGAACAACTAACAATGTTTCTTGAGAGGCAAAAGAGATCACGTGATCACAGTATATTTTTCACCCTTTGAATAAATCAAAAGTAAGGATTATTAGAGGATTCTGTCAGCACGACGTCTATTTCTGTTCACATTGTACTCAGTGTGTTCCTTCTAACAATTCTTTGCTTATACAAGTTTTGTACACAACAAATCCAGAATTTCCATAAGCAAACTACTTTCTTCTACAAGCAAAAAGAAGAATATAGCATGAACATTTTGGGAAAAGTATCTTCATGTTACAGCACAGAAAACGGTGTTCATATGCAGTCAATGAAGGCTCATTTACGTAACATTCATGCTTACATTTTCAGAAACATTCACATTGCAAATGCTAGATGGGAGAAAAAAAGCAAAAGAACAAGACTACCTATACCACATATGGATAGTCCTTTTATTTCAAAAGTTACTGCTTCTCTTTGTTAACATGAAGGCTCTGATTCAAAGTTCTCAAATGTTCTAAGGCTAAATGTTCACCCAAAGGCCATTACAATTTTTTACCATTAAAGAATTTAGCTGGAAGGTAGGCAGTCCTCTCATTGCCATGCCAGCCATAACCTAACATGGCTATAGTTATTAAGAAGAAAACACTTTTCAGCTTGTAAAGTTTTATGTGACCTGTAACGAACAAGTCATCATCAAGGATTAAAAAGATAGGCCTGGAAAAAGAAGCAGCATATATTCCAATATCTGAAAACCTGAAAATACTTACAAGAGCATTTTCCAATAAGAAAATCAATACTTGAACATTCTGCATTTACAAAGTATTTTGCTCCTTCTTGAAACTCTTTCATATTTAAATCCCTATAGTTAAACTCTAAATTGCATGAAGAGAAATAGGTACAGCCAGTCAACAACTTAATAGAAACACTCAGTTATCATGACTGCATAATCAACACACCAATCAAGCAAAACATATAAATTCATGGTATCCCTTTTAAATACAGTACATGAAAGTACACTAGTAGAAAAGAACTATAAAAAAATCAAGCTAGAAAGGAATCAAAAAAATGCTTGATTAATAACAGGCTGTAAGGTTCCCCAGAACAGAAAAAAAAAACAAAACACACAAAACCACACACCCCACAATATTGCATATATATTCCCTTTTCCTCAAGGCTTCATTTTATTTTGTTTTTCACCACCTGAAACTCCAATCTTTTTTCTCTTGAGGCTGGTAAGGGACGTGTAACGCATTGAAGGAGGAGCTCTGAATCTACACCATAAATTATTTTCTGTATTTTATGCCCTGCTTTTGATAGAGTTTTAAAGAAGCCTGCAGAAACAATGACTCAAATGACACTTTTTCATATATGTGATTTATAACAACTATCTATGCTGCAAGTATTGCTTCACTGCTCTTTAGACCGTATATCCCATCACACACTCACAGTGGCAGGTCATTTAAAGTCTGCTTGGACACCACAGACCAGGCGAGCCCATGGCAAACTGACTGATGCTGTCACAGTAAAGTGCTTTCTATTTGCAGGCTGATAAGACATTTGGAGCTCAAGGAAGCAAAGAGCTGCTTCAGCACAGCATGTTGTGTATCTGCAGTATGTGATGACCATTTCGCTTTTTCTGTACTTAATTTTTAACAACTTTGGTATTGTCTCCTTTTCCTGACTACAGTTGCCTTTGTTTTTTCCTGAAAAGTTTGGACTTGCTCATTATCATTACAGTAGGAAGGTGCTTCATATTAAACATACACAACTGGCTAACCAAGGGCAAAAACATCTGAGGGTACAAATCCCCAAGTCTCCATTTAATGAATTAATAAAGAGAGAAATTAAAGAGCAGTGTTTCTTTTGTGCCTATCAAATAAGCATACTGAAAAGACAGAAAAATAATCTCCTATGTTGATTATGTTATAAAGTCCAAAATTTGCAGCAAATTAATTTCCAAACCACCCCAGACTTAACACACATTCCAGGCATGAAGCCAAAGAAACTGCTCTATGACAAAGTGTGTGAAGTCTGTAAATAAGGGAACCTAGTTTAAGCCCTACCGCATCCTCTATGAAAAGTCAGTAACAGAAGGCATCACAAGCCCAGGACAGATAATACAGTACATCTCAGCACGTATGTCTGAGCTGAGACGTTATAGAAACCTGGGTTTCCAAAAGATGCCCCAGAAACTCAGGGCACTAGTGACACACACACACACACACACACACAAAAACCACAACACAGAAAAAAACAACCCAACACCAAAAAAACCCATCCCCGCTATCTACCTAGTGCACCTTGAACAAATTTGCAGAATCCACTGTGTCCACATTAATCTCTGGATTACTGCTTTCTGCATGTACAAGAAAAACAGTAGCTGGTTCTTTACTGCAGTATGGTCTCCCCCTAATGCCTACCCTGCCATCCCAAAAAAATTGTGTAACAAAAAAAAACCCAAACCCTTGATCCTTCTTAAGATTTCCCCCACTCCTCTCCCACAAAGAACACTGTGAATGAAACTGCCTGCATCTGGTAGACACACCTGTAAAAAGAAAGACTCCTCCTGTTTAGCCCAGGACCCCTCTGGGCTGGAAATAAAGAAAAAAGGTTTGATTCTCTGTTTGAGTTAGAGCAGTGACATGATCCTCCGTTTTCATTTTGTGCAGAGAAGAGATTACAGGTTAATGTCATAGATGCCTTACTCCAAGACATTTTTGGCTGAACATAGATGTTTCCAGCTACATACTGTAATGCTATAAATCATGGTGCTTCAAAAAAAGAGTTCTTACCATCCCCAAATTTTGTACTACATATGCTCCAAACTGCAGGCAAAATAGCCGCCTGTGAAAGAAAATGGTATTGTTTGAATTCAGAAACTGATATGTGATATAACAGAAGTCAGAGGATCACAGTTTCAGTAGAACATAGGAATCAGGTTCTGCAATAATATCACTTTTTAAAAAAAAAGAACTAAAAAGGAAACTGGTTCTCGCACCATTATCATGCAGACTACTACTGTAAATCACTATGAAGAAATGTCACAAAAGCCATTAATATCCCAAGTCCTACATCACCTTTGACACCACAAACACAAATGCTTTGGAGGCCAGGAGGAGGAATCAAATAGACAGTAAAATAACTAACCTTTAATGTACTGCGGCTGCCAAGCAGGCAGTCCTGTAGCACTGGTTCATACTTTTTCATCAAGGTATCCCAGTTATGGTCACTAACAGTAAAGCTACTTTCATAGCCTGAGGTGACAGAAGAACCAGCAGATGCTGCATCTGAGGAATCCGTAGAATACAGAAACGTTGTATCTGTATCCAAGAGAGAGAAAGTCTCACAATCCTGTGGATTATCATTCGCTGCCGTCTCATTTTCATACTCAAAATCCTCTCTGGGCCTGGTGAGACAATGCAGAGCTTCCAAGTGCTGACATGTCTGTGCCACCTCCTCTAGCTTCTGCAGATTTCCTGTAGTGCTGGGGTGCAGAACATACTCAGCTTCCTTGATGGTTGACTGGCCTTCAGCATCACTTACTCCAGAGGACGAGTTCAGGGAGAGCTGTATGAAGCTGAAACTCGAACTAAAGCTATCTTGTGCACCAACATAATGAGAAACATCTCTGATTTGATAGTCACAGTTGTTATTCACTTCTGTGTGATCCGAAGCATACATCTTTTGGGGCTCTCTCACTTTAGCACCATAGGTCTTCTGCTGCATACAGCATAATGCAGAAACATCTCCTTTGCTTGTTGCTGTGGCAGAGTAAACTGGTATCGCTGCCTTTTCTGTCTGCAGACTCTTGTAACATGAACGATTTTTGCAGCTTCCTGGCATATTTGCAGTAGCGGCCAATGTTGTTACCCCATTAGTGGGAACTATAGCACCTTTTGCAACTGAACTACAGTGTAAGAATTCAAAGTTATTTTTGTACTGTCTGCACAGAGGGCAGTTCTCAACGTCTTCACAATGCTGCCTGCCATGTTTGAGTGCTTCTGGGTTGAACAGCTTGCAGGCACACGGGGACTGAAACTCTATCTGTTGCTGAGCTTCTGGCCTCATGTATCCAGGTCTCTTTGCCAGTTTCTTTTTACTAAAAGAGCCTGCAAGCATTAACTGCTCCTGAACACCTGAGGGAAGCAGGGGTGGAAAGCATCATTAGAGTTTGTCACTTTCTAGATTTAACATATTGTAGCATCTGAAAACAGTTGTTTCAGCAATGTCAAACAGCTCATTGGTTTCCATTTCAACAAAACAAAGACAGTGACCACACAACTGACAAAGGACAAAAGTTGTTACCAGGGAACACTGTGTATTCACCCACTTTCTGAAGAGTTCACATTTGATCTTAAATCAACTCACTAACATAATCAGGTCCACCAGGACACAAACCTGGGTAAGATGATATGATTCATCTATCCTATTCATACAAATGCTGTGCACTGCTCCTTCATTCTCAATTCACTTAGCACAATGAAGCACAGACCTTGTTTACATCTCTCTGATCCAGAGTGATTTTCAGACTTACAAGCACATCTAGGATAGGACTGAATCTGCATCAAAAAGATGATATCAATACTAACAAAGAAATTTTGCATATAGTCTGTTGATGCTCACGTTCAGTTTCTTGTGTTCGCATCCATGTTTTATTAACACAAGTGTTTCAGATTCTGCTACCAGAACAGATGCGACTAACACTTGATGGCTGTGTATCTGTCAGTCTAATGAGCTATTTTATAAGTTTTTATTTAGTTTTACTATACTGCCTAATGTCCAAAATGTGAAAAGTTTTGCATGCAGGATCATTAGACCCAGAAAACTAATGTCACCACATGGTTGCTACCATTGCTGTAGCGTTAATATACTAAGAAAGGGTCTCTGCTCAATAGCTCTATTTCCCCACATATATCCTACTTAGATAGCTGAAAAGATGAATTTGCTGCTCGCAGAGCAGAATAGAAAGAACCAAGATACAAAATCACAAAGAGCATTAAAAACAAGCAATTAGAACATGGTGTTCTGTCTTTGTTTTCTGTACATGCCTATAAAAAAAATGGGTAAGAGATTACATGGTGATAACTTTCAGTTTCTTATGGATTTACTGCTAGTCAAAAGGTATTCCATTCTTCTGTCCTACACACAATCAATGGGAACACAAGTTCTGCACCATCATCCATTATGTAGCACAAAAACATATTGACTAGGCTTATTTACCTCTATCACCCTTCCAAGGGTGATATCACCCTTCCCATGGTCCAAGAGGAGGANTTATGCCCTCAGTTAGCTGCCTTCTACTCACCAAAACAGAAACAATTGCCAGAACCTCACATTAGAAGCATTCCCATCATCCACACAGAGCTCTTTCAAAAACAAGTTTCACAGGAAAAAAAAATGGTTTTTACATGCAATATATTTAATATTCATCTCTAATCGCAACCTCTTATCAACTCTTGCATTGAGGGATATGCACACAACCTAAACACCTCAGCAAAGGTCTTGTACACACCTTACTACAATGACAATCCACACAAAAAATGAAGCCTCAGACCTGATACTTCCCAGCAGACTTTCCCAACATTCACTACATTCTCTCCAAATAACCTTCAACAAAAGCAATTTATACATTTTCCACGCAGTACAATAGTGGCAAATCTCGCCATGGGACTACAGTTAAGCTTCTGTATTCTGCTTCCTATCACCATAAATTAGAATACCCCAGGCTGCCTCTTACATTCTTTTCTGTCAGAGGAAAAAGCATCAGAGAAAGCAGAAATAAAAAAGGTCACTGAGTCCATCAGCCTGTCTACTATAAAGAGACAGTGAAATGCTGTACCGGGAGTTCTAACAAATGGCAACTGCTCTTGGAATAAGGGAACAAAAACTGAACAAAGTGTTTTTTAGAATTTAATTCTTTTAGCTTATATACAAAATAACAGCCTAAATTCACCTTCAGCTGAAGGTATCAGTCATGCAGAAAAAAGTTATTCTAAGATCAGATATATTTTATCACCATTTACAAAAGACCGTCTGTAAAAATGGAAAAGGTCCTTTGGTATAATTAGAATCAGTTTTAAATTGATCTCAGTAATTCACTATGAATTTCTAAAGCAGACAGGCAATTACAGCTCTTTAAACACCAAATTTACACTAAGCGAATGTAAGTAAGGTTTAAATTGGCTTAAGTGTTAGATATTTGCACCAAGTGAATTGGTCGCAATTCTAAAAATCACTGGAGCCAAAGCAGTACAATTCCATTATCCTGAAACAGTCTACAAAAACCCACAAAAACCCACTGTCCACATTTGTGGGTAATGCCCCAGATGGGTTTACCACTCAGCTCTTTCACAGACCCCTCGTGAGCCCAACAGCACAAGTCCTTCACCTGACTATTAGAGCAGCACCACTGCCTCTGTTATACACCAGATTATAGCCTAAACCTTGAGCCTTTCAGAGAATGCTACAAGGAGAGGGCTGTGGATCACACACACATCAACTTTTAAAAGATGTTACAAGCCTAGGGTATAAATTGCATTATCTAATGTAAGATTACTTGCAAATTGCTTCAAATCCAAATTATGACAGCCCAGAAATAACTTAATTATAACAGCTCTTTCACCACAAAATTTTTTCTAGATGACCATCATTTCATAAAAACTAACAGCTGAGAGTCAGAGCATGGGGAGGGCAGGGGAGGTGGAACAACTATTGCTGTTGGCAATAACCAGCAAGGCATAACCAGCAATGTTGTTCACATCTTAGTTGCACCAGTAAGATGAAGAGGGAGAGGTGAAGCCAATGAGCGTTTCTCACTGACGGAGAAAGCAGATTCCCTTGCACCCAGTCTAATACTAAACGGCAGCAGAAAAGCCATCTAATTAATTTTAGATTGTAAGTCTTCGTTTTCAGCCACAGACAGGCAGTTCTAGTATTTTCATCAAATGCTCAAGTGGCAACTCTGGATGGACAGGTGTAACTACCATATATTTTTGTAAATTTCACTAGGATTTTACTGATTGGTACACAAACTCTGAAGCATTACCTCCCCACTCTGCTTTAAACACAATGCAGAATGCTTGCAAACTCAGTAAGTTTTCCCTGAAAGTAATGAGAAATTATACACACAGTTTTAGAGAGAGCTCAACTATCTGAACGCACCTTTATTACACACCATTGATTTTTATTCTAATAACAAATTCACCTTTACAGTCTTTGTGGCTGTTAACTGTGGTGTGGAGGAAAAGATACTTGGTCATGTTCACAGGCAACTATCAAAGCAACGCTCTAAGTAATTTCTGTAGGGCTGTTTCTGTTAAGGAAGCCTTAAATGCCTGCATTATACCATACACAAACCAAGTAAGTGAGATGAAGTTATTTATTATTTACAAGCATAGAGATACACACAAATGTTTAACCTATCAGCAAGAAAAATGAACCATTCTCAGGAATTAATCAATCTGACATGATAATAACCATTACTGTTCAGTTCCTATGTCATAAAAATACGCAAAATGTTGCAGTGTCTTAATTAGTCATATTTTGACTTATTTGCTGAATTTCAAATATATCACAAAATATTCAGAATATTATGTCACTGATCTCAATGCAGCCTCTATTAAAACAATCCAGCACAGTCTCTATACACAAGCTAGCTTTCAAAGAAATTATTTTTCAACAAAGATTTTTATAACTCTTAAAAGCAAAGGTCTCATTTAGCTTTTTCATTGCATTGAATGTTAACTAGACCTTTATTTATCTAGCATTTTATAAAGAATATCTGTAAGAGACAAGCAATAGCTGAGCTACATTATATTTGATAGCATTTGCAAATTATTTCCTCACCAAGGGTTCCTGTGATTTCTCAAGTTGCAGGCCAGGATCAGTTATTCAGCCGTTAAATTTCCAAGACCTCACATCTAATATATTCTCTGAAGTCATTAAATGTGTGTTAGTTTCTGTTCTTCATTAAAAACACTTCAAAGAGTTGCACATTTTAGAAGTCAGCAGTCTTCCTCAGCCAGTTTGAAGTATACTCTTACTGACTGACTCCCATAAGGTACAAGTCATTGAGTTGTTATATTTGAGCCACTTACCTCCTTAATGTAACAACTCATTTAAGCCATTTGAAGAACCTGTAGCACCTCTCTCTATAGTAAGAATCACAGTAGCCAATACCAATTTCGGAACATGTAGACTTCCCCCCACCACCCCCCAAGAGAAAGAAAGTTTTTTAAATCTGGTTTTGCCTCAACCCCAAGAAAGAAAGATTATCTACTGAAAAGCAAGCTGCTAAATATCAAACACTTTCCATGTCAGAAGCAATCACCTGTATAGAGTCAGGGGGAGTAAGAGAAACACCCCTTTCCTGAATTACGTATTACAATTGTGCCTGGCATTACTAACACTTTAAAATGCACCTACAGCCATCAGTATTCAACAGCACATTGACTATGCACACAAGCAGGCTTTTTTCTCAAGCAAGTGCCATGCTCAATTGGGGACTAAGTGCCTTGATGTGATAAAAAGAACAGAAACAGGCCTTTTTGTTGTTTTCAAATTTAAAAATACACTAAGTTTCCAGGTTGTGAAAGCATGCGGTTTTATTGTGAAGGCCTATTTGATAACTGATCAACACCTGAGACCCAAGGCTTGGCTATTACAGAAAACTGCATTCCTTGAAGCTGAATGAAAATTACACTACCCAACTTCTCTGCTGCAGCACTATAAGAAATCACAGAAAAGCAAGTGGCCAAATTCACTCTAGAACAGGCTGGTGACTTCATGCTGTCACAATAAAGCACAACCACTTAAATAGCATGATACTGTCAAAAACAAATTGACATCTCTGCTCTTTTCATTTTTGCTCTCATGTAGTCACCTACTACTATATAAGTCCCAAGCATTAAAAAAAAAAGCCGGGGAGTCCAAGACCCTTGCGATAAACTTTAGTGTAAGCCTGTTACAGACACTTCGCACACATCTCACTCTCCAGCTGTTAGATCTCACACTGAAAAATCATCTCTGGTTGATGAACCTCAACCCTATCAGTCTCCAAACCTTATACAGCTCACTCGTATTTCACCCAACACACTTCTATCAGCCTAGGCTAGCTGGAACTGCTAAACTCAATCAACTGCCTAACATAAGTTACCTTTTCAAGCTCCCCAGTCATCAAGTATCCTATACCCAGCTCTACAATGCATCTCATGGATCACCTGATGGACAACAAAACACCCTAGGGGAGAACACAAGCAGGTCTGGGAAAACGAGCCAGGACCACCACTGGGTGCCTTCTGCATAGTCAGTAACATCTAGTTCAATTTGTTTTAACCTGCAAGTATAATTATTTCTAACTTAGAGTCAAATAACTGAGAATAATTTATCCACTTTCCAAAAGAAGCAGGAGGATTGTAAGCCTACGGAGAACATTCACATTAGAAAGCCATTGGTTATCTCAAGAGTTTGGGGCTTTTCTTTAATGTTTGCTGCTTTTCACTGCGGGTGAAAAAAACTTTTGTTCCCAGTCTCAGTGCAGTCCATGCAAGTGTCTCAACCAGAGTGAAAACACTGGTTCTTTCAGTCAAGACGAGAAAACAGCTTTAAATATTACACAGAAATCGAGGAGTGATGATTTTGCATAGAAACTGCAAAGTTTGGTTTTGTCCTAAATTAATCTGCAAACACTTAATGGGTTTGCAGTCATATCCCATACAATTATTTAACCAAACATGCATGCAGCTATGAAATTAGTACACAGCAGTCCTTTTTCAAGAATAATCTATTTAACACGCCACACTTCCTTCATCACTCTGTCTATGGAGTGACAATGTGGATTCCCACTACTTCTGTTCAGTCAGATCATCTACAGCAAGACTCTCATATAAAAACTCATGAGGGGAAGAAAGAAAAAGACGGGGGGGGGAAGAAAGAGTGAAGTGTGAGAGCACATTGACAGCAGTCAATTTCTAATTCAAGCACAGTTTGAGTGCTCCAGCTTGGAGATTTGAATTTTTAATTTCACCAAGAGAATGGGTTCCAAGTTAAGCATCTGATGCACAGTCAGTCTGAAACTAAAATTGAGCTTACTGAAATAGAAAGTAATTTTCTTTTAACAGCTCAGTAGTGATCACATCTAATGGAAATAAAACAACGTGGCAGTTCCTGTATTACCAAGGGTGAGGAGTCAGAATGCTTTTAGCTTTACAATTTAATATCTAAGTCCCAGGACAAATGCTCTTCCTTTGCTTGCTGCAGGAATTTTACCTTATGGCTGAAGTCAGACTCTCAGGATGTGATATCAATGCAGTCTAGACAACAATGGAGATGGAATGGAGCTCCAGACACCAGAAAAGCTGAGTAATAACTTCCCACAGAAAGCACATACCTCAGGATGCAGCTTAAATACAAGACACTGCAGAAGCAAGGTATGTACACAAACTGCAGTTACAGCAATGCATGGTACACAGAGCCCACTTCCAATAGGAGAAAGGCAAACAAGCAGCACTGGTCCTTCACCCACTCCCCCAGAAATAAAGTCTCAGGGCTTTGCCTGAACTCCCACAACTCTGTACTCCCACAAAATTCCTCTACTCAGGTATTCTCTGCTCTTTGCAGCAGCGATTGTGTGGATTGTGCTTTTGCTGGCTGACAATAAATCACCACTCCAAGTGGCAAGATGAAGATTCTTATTTACAGCCACAAGGCACAGATCAGACACTGCTCTCCCACCTCAACAGCTACCAAACAACTTCAGTTAATGGAATCCCTTGCTAAAGGCCAGCAGAAAACTCGGCATCACCAGCATGTAGATGCTACAGCCTGTGATGGGTCAGCCTTCACTGAGAGCAGTTCCCTTCGAGATTTGAAGTGGTAAGGAGTAAATATGCCCATGATATCACTTTAGAGATCTTCAGGAAGAACGTGGCTTGACTTTTACAACAAAGGCCGTAGACAGACAAAACAGAAGTTGGAAGTTTGTTGAATTCGACACAAGAACACAAGAGTGAAGACATCAGCTATATCCTTTAGCATGGAGGAGAAAAGTAGGTGGTTGAGGTGAAATTCTGATAATCTCTCATGAAAAAGCTATGGAAGAAGTACTACAGCACGTATTGCTGAAACTACAGCAGAACATAAATCATAGGCTCAAACATCTCTCTTCTAGCAGAAATCACAGCTCCTTCTAAATAAAGCGGGACAGAAGTCACTGCACCTGTAGCAAGTCTGATATCTAAAAATAAACCAAACCAACAACAACAACAACAACAACAAAAACACATTTAAGGAAAGAACAGAGTCTCCCTCTAGAAGAAAACTGCATTGAATTACAGTATTTAGAAGATGTGCCAGTACAGAGTGACAATGGCAATCAATACAGAGGATGAGAAGACCTCATGAAGGAGCTGAAGGTGCTCACTAGCACCAGACAGCCAGAAGTCCATACCTCCTAGAGTAAGTGTCTTGGCATTCAAGGCCAAACTCAGTGTTTGCTACCCATATCACCAGGTATTATCTCCATAACCAGACTGCTGGTGTGACAACTTGCACAAGATCTGAACAACTGCCTACTCAGCTCCCAGCAGGAGCCAAGAGTCACCCCATGCACTTTACACCACAACCAGAGAATTAAGACTCAGGAGGACCAAAGCCCTGTCTTCATGCAGATTTGAAAGCCATTCCCGAAAGAGGCAGACAAGGATCAGAGGATACAGTCAAACAACAGCCAGTCAGACCCCATGCTGAGGGAGGACATCATAAACACTCATTCACTCATTTCTATCTCCATCCCAACTCTGCCAATACCAACACTGCATATGCTTTCCACTGTTCCCATCAAGCCTGGTCTCCTTTTCCACTAATTCCCATTACATTTATTTTCTTGGTCCCCACTTGGTTCTCATAAACCACTTGCTCATTTCTTCTCAAGTAAGTAAAAAACATAGTTAAACCAAAAGCGTTTCCAATTGCTGCTCTGGACCTTTGACTGAACCTTGCATAGATTACACTTAACATTACTCAGTCCAGAGTGATAACCATCCACAACACTCCCAAACAACATTCAAAGCTACACAGAGATACTCTCTTCCACAACATCACTCATCAATACCACCTCTTTGGTTTCTCCTTTCAGCTGCGGCCTCAACAAGCACAAACTTTCCCGGTCCCCTAATGGCATTCCACTCACAGCAGCAAACAAGCACATCTCAACTTGCATCCAAAAAAAACCTCCTCACACAAGCTTCCAGGCCCTCCAGCTCCCTGGTCCCCTCAGACCCACCCAACTTTTTACAGCTTCCCAGCTGGAAGACCTTCCTGCCTTGAACTCCTTATCAGCAGGGCTAAGAAGTTTCTAGGCTTCTTCAGGTGCATTTATAAGGAGCCCACCCTACTTCATCTGTGTCCACTGATTGCAAGGATTGCCTCCAGGTGCTGAGCCTTTTGGACTTCAGCCAGTTCTCAGGGCTTCTGTTAACTCTTTCATAGTGCACAAATAGTTTGTATGAGCATCTAAATCAAGCCCCACTCTAAAGGCACACTGGTTCTATTCATCCTCTGCAATTATCTCAAAAAAAAAAAACCACTCATGAAAGAGCTACTTTCTCAAGACTATACATCACTGCTATTCACGTCTAAGAAATCAAGACAATTACCTGCCGTAATTTACTCTGACAGTCTCCCTGGGCTTACATATATTAGCTAATAACACAGGTTATGCTTATTAACATATGCCTATGATGCTCAACAAAAGCATAGATTTTTGCCAGAGGTTTTTTTAACTTATTTCTGTCACACGCTATTTGTAATTCACTTAAGTATTCCTACCTAAGTACAAGGCAATAGGATCTGCCAACTTCTGTTGAACCTCACCTGTCTGCTTTTACTACCCAAGTAAATTAAAGCACAGTATTATAACAAAGACCTTGTACTCTTTCATGGGATAACTTGCAGATTTTTCTTGTGCACCAAGCACTCTGTGCAATACTGTAATGAAACAAAGTCTTAAGCAAAACAAGAAGCAAACACAAAAATCCAATTGGTTTTTCAAAAATACCCTCTGAACAAAAATATTGTCTTTAATAATGCAATGAGATAATTTTATGTGCCATATGGTGTTAAACATGCACACCTGAAGAGATATGCTTCAGTAACAAAAGGCTTGGCAGAGGAAATTTTGAGTGTCATTCAAATTGTCATTCAATATGGATCCTTAGCTCCTTATCTCTACTACCTTAAAAAAAAAAAAACCACCACCTGAATTTAGAATCCAGGATGAGTAGCAAGGTAGCTTGCATCTGCCTGTCCCTTTCAGTTGTATGGAACAGGTTTCTGGGTAGTATGTCTTCCCTGGCTTCTTTCAGGTTTACACATAGTACATAGTGCTCCTGACAATTATTATTATTGTTGTTGTTGTTATTATTCAAAAAGTAGCAGACAGAACTGCTGTAGCTTCCCTTTACAGAAAGCAAAGTGGTTTCATGGACATTTGATCTCATAAGTCCTGCAGTACAGCAGTAATTTGATGCATTATCTTGTGGTTAAAACAGACCAAGTAAGAAACTGCTCAACCTATCCTAGTCACAATGCATATCCAAGACAGAACTAAGGACTTACACAGGGCTCCCAAAAGACAACTAGGAAAAAAATAACTTTCACTGTAAGAACACACCTAAGGCTTTCTACTCTTAGAACTCATCTTCATTGAAAAGCTAAAAGATTTAGACAGAATTTTATCTTAATATTCTCAAAACTTTAGAAACCTTGGACTCACGGGTATCACCAAAGCAGATTCTGCAATAATAGTATTGCCTGTGAGATTCTGTACAGTGAAGTTTCATTGGAAACTTCAAGTTTAACTAAAATGTTTATCAGAAATTTGAAGCAAATACAAAAATCATATTTAGAAGACTCCTTAACTTATCTATAATATGACTTGAGCCTGCCTACATTTTTTGTACTCCCAATCTGAATAAGTTTAACTAAACCACAGATCTGATAGAGGAAAGTATACTTATAAAATAGCTGTGTCAAGTAAGTCTGGAAGGATAGCCCATAAAGAGAAGAAGTTAATTGACTAACTCCTTTAAATGCAGAGTAAAACAATGCTACTTTTAAGCTGGAAGATGTAATTCCCCTGCAAAAGTTTCACAACCTGAAAAGCACTCTCTCCCTCTAAGCCGCAGAGAGCAGGAACACCTTGCATGAACAGCCTTGCAGAAACAAAAAGTGCCAACAAAACCATTGACGATACTAAGAAGACACGTGGATTTTCAATTCTGTACATTTTAAGTGTCGTAGTGCTTTACTGAGCAAAAACATTAAACGCCTTAAAACATAAATTACCTGAAAGTCCAACTCATAGGCAAGTACCAGAGAAAGCCAGGAAGACAGAACTAAAGACATCTTTAAGGTTAGAATGCCCTCTTTGGGTATAAAGATATATTTGCAGCAACAATAAATTTTAGCAAATACAGTGCTACTTCATGCTATAGATAGGATAGGAAAGTAAATAAAAGAACACCAGGTGTGCTACTGTAAAACTTCAGAAGATGTTACAAATAGTATGTGATTACCTCCTATTAGCAACAACGTTCCTAAGACATTACATACCAGTAGCCAGGATAGCAGCAATCCATACAGAGCAGGGCACAGGAGCAGGTTGAGAAGGTGGACATAACTTTAAAAAAGGCAGGTTCATATTGAATACAAAGAAAAACACTTCTACCCTGAGGGCAGTCAAACAGTGAAGCAGGCTGTAGAGAGAAGTTGTGCAGTCCTTAGAGGCTTTAAAGGCCCAAGAGGATAAAGCCCAGAGCAACCTGGTCCAGCCTCAGCTAGTCCTGCTTTGAGCAGGTAGTTGGACCAGAGACTTCCTGAGTTGCTCTCCAACCCCAACTATCCTATCACACCTCTAAGCTTTAAATAGAGGTTTCAGGTCTTGCAGTATTTCACTAGTTATCTACACAAACAAGAAAAGTACAAGAGTTTAATCTGCAAGGATGCATCCAACTTTACAAGAAAGCAGTATATCTGATTTAACTCCACAAAGGAGTCATAAGGAAGTTAGTGGACAATAGTTTCATCATACCTTCCTTGTAAGCTGGAAACAGCTTTCTATGAACAAAACTAAGAATAAAGTTCAATACTCGAAATAAATAGATTCTCTGCTGAGCCAGCACTTAAGCATCCAGCAAACCCACACAGAAATCACAAGCTTCAGTGATCGTCAGGGCCTGAAGCAAGACAGACACAGTAAAGCGTAACAACATAGGAACTACTGTTCCACAGCAGCAGACCTTTAATAGTTAGCTGGTGATTAAACGATGCTCATGTGTCACTTAAACGTCACTTTGATCTACTGCAGTTATTTCACAGAACAATTATTACTGAGGGTTTTTCATTGGCTGTGCAAACATTGGAGGGCATTTCTCTCAAAGCATTATTCAGTTCGCAATATTAAAAATTATTCTGATACCTTTTCCTAGGCTGCTTGCCAGCTGAAGGACCAGACGGAGCCATCTGCTAGACTGTAACTGTCAGAGGACATTTCCTTTTCAAAAGCTTAATCCCTTAAATGGTGCCAAGGGCATTACACACACACAGAGAATCTAAAATCACCTATGAAAAACTGCTACAAAACCTGCCTCTTAAATTTCTTGGCAAAGTTAGGAGGAAAATGACTTCTATCCAGTCCATGAAGTCTAATTATAACAAGGTCAGGTAGGATGGGGCCTTGGGCAGCCTGATCTAGTGGGAGGTGTCCTTGTCCAGTGCAAGGGGTTGGAATTAGATGATCTTTAAGGTCCCCTCTTCCAACCCAAACCATTCTATGACTCCATGATAACATGGGCATAGAAACAGGCAAAACTGAACACCCTGCCACATGCTGTATTGGACAGCCATAACTGTGCTACAAATGCTCTATATAAGTGAATGCACACACACAGTTATTTATGTATCTCCTCTTCTCTGTCTTGATTTTATTCAGAAGTTGATGGATTTCTGGGGTGGTCTCTTTCTTCTTCCACTGCTTTGCAACACTGGTGTTTAAAATATGTGCAAATGCTGCTACACAGAATTTCTTAAGAGTAGCATTAAGATGTTCTCTGCATTGTCTTTACCTGATCTGTTTGGAGTTTTGTTACTATAACTACTATTACTATTCCCTACTTGGCTGCCTGCATTGTAATTTTCCTTTCAAAACCTTATCTCATATTTTATATCATCAGAGTCATTAGAGATTATTTTTAGATGGTGAACATATAGAACAACTGCTCCTAAGAAGGGATTTGAAAGTATGAGAGCAACCCCACGTACTTCTCTCACAGCTTGCACAGAGCAGTCATACTTTGACTCTTAAAACTGCAGCCACTCTAAACTTGCTATAGCCACATTTACCACCTAGGCTTCCAATTTAATGCCTAGGCAAAGCACACAGTTACACCAAGACCTGGCAGTGCAGAAGCAGTGACGCAAGAAGTGTGTGTGTCCAGATCCACTAGAAAGGCCTGGACCCTCATCAAGAAGTTGAGTGCCACACCAAGCTCACCAGAAACACAGCAAAAGTGTTGCCACACACCATTACTAGTTTTAACAAAGCTAAATTACTTTTAAATTATAGGAAATTAGATTAGAAAGTGAATGGCATGAATACACACTGCCTATTCAACCCAAAGCCTTACCAGCTGCACTCTACAGAATAAATTGAAGGCCATTAAGAACAGGGCAAGCCAGCAGATTTCACAAGGGCAATTGGAAGTTCTCCTCAAAACAATAAAACTGTATATTAGTTCCCAGTCCTACCTCATACAGGGAAAAAGGACAACTGTACTCCTAAAACTAACCATTTTAACTGTATTCAAGGTAGGCAGAGAACATCTCAGCTAACTTGAACTGGTTTCAAACATGACACTGGAGCAGGTGATTCCACAGAAAACTGTGTCATTGACAAATGCTGGCACTATAGCAGGAAAATTCTCAATCTGATAAAAGAAAAATACCTTACTGCTACAGCTCACCGTACACAAGGAAAGAAGCAGAACATGGTGTTCTTACCATAAAAGCAATCCAAGATCCTCTAACAAGGAGGATCCCCCCCACTCACCCTAGGAATCAGACACAGAATCCTTGATGAACTGCTCAGAGTGAAATACTATCTTGAGCAGCCTTTCTCATGGCCAAGTTTGTACAAGACCTTGGCAGACCATAAGCATGGGAACACTACGTCAGCCTTCTCACCATGACCATGTTCAGATTTCCCAGGGGAAAGGAAAACGCAATACCTATTGATTATTAACTAGTTTGACACACAAGAGCAAAACCACAAAGAGGAACAGCTGCACTTCTTATACAATTTCAAGAAGAGGGTCTCAATATTTTCACTGCTCTAAGCCAATAAAAATACAGTGTTCTCCTAACAGAGGGCTGTGGCAGGACAGGAGCAAACTTTCAGCACAGCACCCTGTCAAAACAGCACTGCATAACCACATAACCACAGCAACAGCATAACAAGCGACCATTCAGGTTGTCCAAGAGCACCTCATGCCCTTGGAGACCCCAAGCCACTATTTATACATAGATATAGGCACCCCTTCCTCATCACTCCCTCTAGGAACACAGCAATCACAAAAATGTTAAAATTAAGGAAATCTAGCGACAACAATGCAAAGGACCACCAAACTCAGCAGCTGTCTGTTCCATCCTCCTGAGATTGGTATGCCTATCACTCTTCAAGAGGGGAGCTGGGAACACAACACACCCGCAACTCAGTTTGCTGGAGCCAGAATAAATATTTCTTTTTATTTTTACCCTGAGAGTGACCTTGTTAGGCTCTGGATCGCTACACAGATAAATGAAAACCGCCTTCCCCCAGTCAGGCCTGGACACAAGCGTGTGGCTTGTGGATCTGGGGTGTGACAGACATGGAACAAAACACTTGCTGTGAGGAAAAAACTGTCATTCCACTTCCCAAGCCCTCCGTAGAAATCATGGAGACCCTAAAAGTCAAGTCCCCACTACAGTGTTGAAAACATGCATTTCATACCCAAAGGCATGACTGTAGATCTAAATTCAACATGGGGCCAACTAGGTGTGCTGAGCTTGTGACTACTCTGTTCACCTCATCAATCAGCAAAACTCTGAAGCCACTGTCAAAGTTCTCTATCTATAGAAGCACACTGACAACATCACTATCAGTCTACCTTTCCACTAATTATTATGCAGAATTTAGTAAGGCCTTGGAAAGCTACATTGATGCCACATGCACAGACCTTACACAGACCTGGGCACCTGCAAAACAATTCAGAAAACCAAATTATACTAGCTCCCAGTTCCTGCTTTTCCCACAGATGCTAACACTTCCATTCTCGCTTAGTTTTACAATACTATGAGCTTCTTGACATTCCACTACACAGGTTGCCTTGAAGTTGCTCTACTAAGAGAATTTCCTCTGCAATAGTTTCCTGCCCCACCTCTCAGTCCCGCAAAAGAAACTTTCCAATCAGAGCCCACTAAACCCCTCCAAGCAGCCAACCATTCAGACACTGCAGAGAACAGGTAAAGTTCACACACATCATATTCATCCTGGTCTCAGTTCCAAGCAGTCACTTCTCCCACACAACTCTTTTCCAAGGAGATTTTATCATCTGAGTATGTATGCAGTGTGTTTAGCAAATTACTATCACATCTGCAGTTCTGACTTGGGTGCTGTTTGATCTAATCTATAAAAACAGACCACATAAACACCTTTGAAATGAGTTTAAGAAAATGCATTTTCCACGTTCTATCCCTACATTCTAAGAACACAGCTGTTTATTTAGTAATTATGTACTTCTCAAGGTAAAATCCTAATGCTTTTACACTTGTTACAAATAAACATACTAACAGAAGTCAACAAAAAGGCACAGTAACTAGACAACTTACACTGACACCAGGGTCACACAACTAACACACCTATTTGTAAGACAACAAGAAATGAAGGAAAGGGAGGAAGGGGTAAGAAAGAATAGAAGGTGCCACCAATCACACTCATTAGGCTGTAGGGTCCCAATTAGTAATTTATCACACAGAGATAATAAGAGATCCAAGTGCTGGAAGGAAGCATTGCTGTAAGATGAAGGAGGGTCTGAAATAGCACAGCATTGTACAGTATGTACAAAGGGGAGGCAGAATCCAAATTCTGTGTGCCCCCAAGGAATCACACCAAACAAAGAAACCCTACTTGAGGCAAGTACATGATCTCACTCCTCTGCCTGCAGACTTCAAATTAGTCATTAAGCCACTTAAGATTCTAGGCACCAATAAATAGAGAAGTAACTCCATGTCAATAGCTA
Source organism: Piaya cayana (assembly GCA_013389865.1). Taxonomy (NCBI): domain Eukaryota; kingdom Metazoa; phylum Chordata; class Aves; order Cuculiformes; family Coccyzidae; genus Piaya; species Piaya cayana. Next base: position 106,552 of record WAAB01017710.1, read on the forward strand.
ATTCAATTTCCATACAGTAAACTCTGTTTAACAAACAAAGTCTATCAGTAGTTGATCTCAGCTTCCACAGCAGCAGTCCCTAGCAGGCTTCATAAAGAAACCTTTCCCCCCAAAAGAATTTTCAGGTAAGCAGTTAATGGAATCTGTGCCTATATGCTAAAAGAATAAAAATATAAAATTCTACTTAACACTCATTTTAATTAAGTAAATGCCTCCACATAAGGATACTACCATTTAACACAAGCACAGTAGCCTTTGTTCTGTGCCAGAGGGCCAAGTTCTTCCTGGGGTGACGATTTACAAAGGGCACATTCATCCCCAATACATAAGAGTTCTGGAGCAGTTATCCTCCAAGAATAGTAAGTAGTATTACAACATAACCTGGGCTCAATTCTAATATAAGTGACACAGCATGAAAGGGCTTTTCTCTGGAAAAAGACACAAGATGCTAAGGAACTTGGAAATCACTATGGCAACTCCACAGGTTCCTTTGTGTTCACCTTTCAGGCCAGTACTCTAAAGTAGGTAAGAAGACCCCTTTCCACAGGAGTCACTAATACACTTGACTCCAAAACCAGAAAAGGTTGCAGCCTGTCTGCAGTCCAATTAGAACAAAGGTTTGTTCGAGGAAACCCAATGCTAAAATGAAAAGAAAAAACACCTCCCGACAAGCACTCAGGAGGTGTTACACACTCCAGTAACTCTCATTTGAAAGGTCAGGTGGTTCACGAGCTGTCAGAGGCCCAAGCTACCGTGAGCAAAAAAAGCCTAACCGAGTGTGCCTAATTTGTGAACAAAGCCAGAATTAACCTTTACGGGTTTTGCTTTTGTGAGTACAAAACACTGTTTGCAGTGCTTTCTGTCTTCCTGTTCATCACAATTAATTTATCCTGGTGCTAATAAATCCTCTTTGCTTACACAGCGCCACTACAATTCCAGCAGTGGCAGCTTAGGCCAAAACTTTTGACTTCACTTTGCTGAAGAAAACAAAGGCTGATTAAATTCAAAGAGGGAGGAAGCCAGTGGCAATACAATACTTGCCTCTGACCACTCTTCAGAGTGCTGCTGCACTGTAAACATCACTGTTGTGTTTGAGAATGCGTTATTTTCACTGCTCAGTCTCCAAGAACTATACAGAAAATCAATAAGCACTGGAAAGTGAGGGAAGAAAAGACATAGTTGGACATGGTCTTAATCTCAAGTGTACAAAACACCATTCATAAGTATTTAGGGGCTCATTTACATTCCCTCGACCCACCACGACACAGCATTTTAAGTAACCACAAACCCCTACACTCAGCTTTTTTTCCTTTTTAAATCAAATATTTATTTTAAATATCCCTACATTTCCATTTCATAAGTGCCTAAAAGCCCTATCAATAGTAAAAACCTACTGTAGTTCAACTGGAAGACCACTGTTAATAGCTTCCACAAGAACCACAAGAACTGTTAACTTCAGCAATATCCACACAACATAATTAAAGGGACTCAGTATTTAAACAAGGTAAGTTAAATAAAGTAGAACTCCCATTGTCGTGGATTACTCTGAGGCAAATTAGCAAGTAAATGAACAAATAAAAAAGGACAAAATCAGAGATAACACATCCCTGTGTACTTTGTTCATTTGTTTGAAAACTTTCATTTACTTTTATTTACCAGTAGCGTATTTTGTAAAAGCCTTTATAATAAAAAGTTACTTTGTTGCAGAGCTCTTAAATCACTGTTCAGAAACATAGCAAAACGTTACTGCAGCACTTGTACACAAAGATTAACATGGATTACCAAAACATGAATGAGTTGTTTTCTATCGAAACATTGGCAAGGACAACTGAAGTGTTGGCAGAAAGCCTCGCTGGACTAATGGAGCCTGGAGAACCACAATATCCCTAACAACCCAAAAGGCAGTAACAGTAACATGCTCCTCTCCTCCAGCTCTCCTCGGAAAGGTGAAGTGGTTTTTTTCCCCAGGATTTCCCCACAGCTCCAGCTTTCTGCCAGCATCACTGTTGATGACAGGGGCATCCCTGCCTCGGGTCTGCAGCCTTTTGAGCCTGGCTGTTGCTCTGAGAGAGGAGGAGGGCAGCTCATCCACAGCAGAGACCGAGGTCTTTCAAAACTCAGCTACTTGTAAAAGCATATACACACAGCTTCTCTCTCAAGGTGGCAGTTGCATTTTTCTTCCATTAAACCAAGTTTAGAGATATTCTGTGGGTGACCTTACTGACAGCATCATTACTTCCCTCTTTAGAGTGGCTTATTTAGGAAAAAAAGTGTATTCTATCTTGTATATCTTGAGATCAATTTAACTGCTTTCATGGTGGCATAGCGGATATTAGAGGAGTTTAAAATACTAATACTAGTGGTGATAATAATGATAATACTACCGATAATAATGATGATCTTAATCACTACGATAATACTGATAATAATATCTGATCTCCACTATGAGTATTATTACTAGGATATAACGCTTACAGTAATGATAATACTTATCACTATTACCCACAATACTGGTAATAGCGATCAGTATTGTTAATATCATTACGATAATAATGATAATACTGTTATTAATGATACTGACCGCTATTACCAGTGTTATCATTACGATAATACTGATAATAACGATAAAACTGATAATAATGATAGTAACGTTATTCCAATGTTGTAAAGTGATCTCCTAGACTACAATTCCTACAAACTAATAATAATAATAATGCTATATCAGTGTTGTAAAGTTATCTCCTGGACTACGTTTACTACTAAATAAATGGTAGCATCACTAGGGACTTATAAAAACAACCCCCAAACGTACAAATCTCCAAACTTTCAGGCTGGCACACAGGGAGCAGCGTTTTTCCAGCCTAGAGCCCTCCCCTCCCGGTACCGACCTTGCCCCCCACCCCGCCCCGGGCGCCGCGGGACCCCGGTGCCTGCGGGCAGCGCCCGGTCCCGGCCTCTCCGGTCTGGTTCGAGGCGGAGGCGGGGGGCGAGGCGGGGGAGCCTGAGCGATACAGCGACCGCTCCGTCCCCACTGCCCTCCCCGCACTCCCCCGCTCACCTGCGCTCGCCGCCTTCCCCGCGCCGCCGCGGCGCCGCCTGCCGGTACCGCCCGCCTGGGGGGGCGGCGGCGCCCACATCCCGTCGCTCCCCCGAGCGTGTCCGTGTGTCCCCCCCCTTCCCTTCTCCCACTCTCGCCGGGGCGGAAAGCGGCGGCGGCCACTCCCAGCCGGGGGCGGAGGGAGAGGGATGCGGGCGGGTCGGGGAACACGGGGCGGGGAGGGGGGTTTGGCGGAGAGGTCTGGGCGTATGTCCTGGAATCGTAGAGGCTGGAAAAGACCGCTAAGATCGTGCCTCCAGCTGAGGCCATTCCCTCTTGTCCTGTCCCCTGTCACTTGGGAGAAGAGGCCAGCTCCTTCCTCTCCACAACCTCCTTTCAGGTAATTGCAGAGAGCAATAAGGTCTCCCCTCAACCTCTTTTTCTCCAGGGTGCTGGCCTCTTCTCCCAAGTGACGGGACAGGACGAGAGGGAAAGGCCTCAACCTCCACCAGGGGAAGTTCAGGCTCGACATCAGAAAAAAAAATTTCATGGAAACGGCCACTGGACACTGACAGAGGCTGCCCAGGGAGGTGGTGTGTCACCATCCCTAGAGGTATTTAAAAGATGGGTGCATGAGGTGCTGAGGGGCATGGTTTAGTGGTTGATAGGAATGATTGGACTCGATGATGTTGGGGGTCTTTTCCAACCTAATGATTCTGTGATTCTGTGCTTCTCATCCTTCAGGTCAAGGCAGACAGCACAGGGGCCTGGGGCTGTCCATCCAGTCACTGTTCCAGGACACTGGTGTTAAGATGGTAGGCAGTAGGGAAGATGAGGCCACTGTGGGCCCCTTCCCCATCTGCATCTGCCTGAGGGGACCAGAAGACCAGAAGGACCACCTCTGCCACCCATACCAAGGTGTACAAACACCCACCCCGCACATCCTGGAGAGCTGCAGTCCCAGCATAGAATCATAGAATAGAAGAACCATTAAGGTTGGAAAAGACCTGTAAGATCATCCAGTCCAACTATCAGCCCAACACCAGGCCTGCTAAACCACGTCACAAAGTGCTGCATCTACACATTTTTTTAACACCTCCAGGGAGGCACTCGAACAATCCCCTGATTAGCCTGATCCAATGCTTGACCAGTCTTTTGGTAAAGAATTTTTTTCTGATGTCCAGTCTAAACCTCCCGTGGTGCAACTTGAGGCCGTTTCCTCACATTATGGGGATAAGGCTATACCAAGTCTATATAGCAAATATACTACTAGGAAAATATTCATTTTCAAATGTAGCCCTACTATGCCTCACTTGGTCCTTACAGCCACCATGTGACTGTTGATGGGCCCCTCTCTGGCACTGCCTCAGGGTTCAGGTACTCACTGAATTCAGCAAGGCATTCAGCAGCAATTAGATCCTATGGTATTCATTGGCTTTCTGTAGCTTAAACATGGAATCAATCTCTACTCCATATGTTATTTTATCGCCTTCGTACAGCTTCACATCTCTTAATGTCAAATACAGAGCTTTTTTGTTTTGCTGCGAAGTGCTGTGATTTATGTATATGCACGGGTTTTGTCTAGGTTAGAGGCAATTTTCTTTATAGCAGCTCATGCGGTGTCATATTTTGGACCAAAACAGTGTTGATAACACAGGGATGTTTTAGTTACTGCTGAGCAGTACTTACACAACCTCAAGGCCTCAAAAAGTTTTCTGCTTCTCACACTGTTCTGCTAACCAGCACGTTGGGGTTGCGCAATAAGTTGGGAGGGGACACAGCCAGGACAGCTGATCTCAACTGACCAAAGGGATTTCTCAGACTATATGACATTATGCGCATCAGTAAAGGCTGGAGGAAAGGATGAGGAAGAGAGAACATTACAAATTACTGCAATTGTTTTCCCAAGTAACCATTCTGAATCCCTGCTTTCCTGGGGATGGCTGAACACCAGTGTGCTGATGGGAAGTAGTCAACTAATTCCTTGGTTTGCTTTACTAATGTGTGCAGCTTTTGCTTTACTTATTAAACTGTCTTTAGCTCAACTCATGAGTTTTTTCACTTTTACTTTTCTGATTCTCCCTCTCATCCCACCAGGGGTGAGTGAGCAAGCAGCTGTGTGGGGCTTAGCTGCATATCAGAGTTAATATGCAACAATTAGAGCAAATTATTTCAAGTCTTTATTCTAAGCTCACTGTACCTTTCCTGAGGCTGCCGCCTTGAGCTTACGTATCGTTGCAAAACCATGAATTTCTGCTGAAATCCCTTCCTCTGTTTTGCATTGTAGATAATTTTAGTCCCACATCATTTCCCTTGTATCTTCTCTGTCCTAGCATCACTTTTAGCTATACCTTGTATTTCTTTACCCAGTTTTATTTCTAGTGATACCCTTAACTGTGAGCTTTGTATATGTTTATGACTATCCCCTAACTACTGCTTTGTATCAGCTTTGCTATCATAGTAACTGCTGCATAGGTGGATCATCATATACATTATATTAGCAATGTACATGGAATCAACTTTTTTTCCTCTTCAGGGAAACTTTTGCCTTCTCAGATATAACAAATGCTATTGTATGTTAAAAATACCATCCTGCGCTCAGGGAAGTTTTCATAGCATTCAGAAAAGCAGCTAAAAAAAAAGCCCAGGTTTATCTAAAAGCCAACAACTCACTTATGCTCCTAGGTTTCAGTCCATTTATTGAGACATACAGGACATGCTAAGGAATTTTTGACCCCATGTTCCAGACTGTGCCCTTCCTGACTCGTGAGAGAAGAGAGCCAGCAGCTGCCCCTCACATACCAAAAATAGCCACACATCCTTCTCCTTCTTCCTTCAGCCCTGATCATAGTGTGTTTTATTCAGATGATGTCAGTGCTAACTCCCATCAGTCAGGGAGAAATTTCTAATCAAAGAGCAGCTGTACTGGCTGAGACAAATAGCCCATCTAGCACAGCCTTGCCTCCAACTCAAACCCAGAGCAGTTGCCTCAGCAAGAGTAGGAACAAGGCAGCAAACGCAGTACTTCCCCTTTGGACTCTCCCACCCTCTGCCCATTGTCAGCTCAGGGGTTTTCTCAGCTAAGTGTGGTTTGTCAAGTCAGTAATCTGCAGTGGCTCTCACACATTCCAAGTGTTCTCAGCCTCCCCTTGAGCCTCAGCTTCAGCTTTTGGTACCCACAGCACCCACGAGCGAAAGGTTGCCCAGGTCTCCACCCACTGTGTGAGGCAACAGCTACTGGTGCTTGCTCTGAGCCTGCCTATGGCTGCCCATCTTTGAAAGCTGCCAGGTTTTTATGCTTGAAGAAACATAGATTTTTCCCAATGTGCCTCTGATGATTCCCATATGTTTTATCACATCATGTGGTCCCTTTTCCAAACCACATGATGCTAAGCTACTTAGGCTGGCCTTATGCAGAAGCTGCTCCAAACCTTTGATTATCTCTCTTGCTCCTCTCTAAATCTTCTCTGCTTCTGCTTTTTGAGATGAGGTGGCTAAGTAAGGGTGCAGATTAGCCATGGATTTCTGCAGTGTTGGCATCTTCAAGTTTCGTGTTGTGTTCTGTGTTCCTTTACCAATAGTCTGTAACATCTGATTTGTTTTTTCCTGACTGCTGCCACACACTTTGCTGATATTTTCTGATATGTAACTAAGCTCACTGTTTCCTTCTCAGTGGCAGTGATCATCTCAGAGCTCTTCATCTTATATGAGAAGTTAGGACAGTTCAGCTAGGTGCTGATTCAGTTTATCCACAGTGAGTTTCATCTGTTGTTTTATTGTCCAGTCGTTCAGCCTCATAAGGTCCTTCTGCAGCTCTTTGCACCCAGTCTTTGTTCTTGCTAGCTCAAATAACTTGGTGTCATCAGCAGACTTGTTTCAGGTGCTTATATGTTGAACAGCAGAGGCTCTAGAGATATTACTCACTCCAAAACTACTAAAAGATAACTCTTCTAGAAGCTAATGTTCAAAAGAATCATGACATAACCTGTACTCAGAAAGGAACCCTCTTTATGGGTTGTTTGCTTTGAATCTATTCAGACTTAAAGCATACCCAAACTTTTGCTTAAAATGATTTTGCCTTACCTCATGCAGACTCATATCAATGCACATACTTAACAGAAAAGGTCCTACTGCAGTAGAGTACACCACAGATATGACCTGGGGAGGTAATCAGCAGTATGTGTGGAAAAAAATATAAAAATGTATAGGTATAAATCTAGAACATGGCAACGTGTTCATTTATCAAGAGAGGAGCTGCTTTGAAATGAACACCCTTGTTCAATCATCAGACTGTTAGAAAGGGGTTGGAGGTAGATAGTGTCTACAGAGGACTTTAAGCATGCCTGCAGAAAAAGGTGCAGGAAGCTGATAGACTGATGAAGCAAATGCTAGTAAGTGAGAATAGTATTCTTGTGTTTTAATGCTGCTTGAATTGTGCCCATTGTGGAAGGTCTGGGTGAGAAATCCTGAGCTTACAAAGAAATATACCCACCTGTAGTTTGCCCTAATTAACTTTGGGGCAGTACTCAGGTGTTTGAAGTGAGACGGATGGAATAAGAAATTACACAGAAGAGCATACATTACAGCAGATACTATATGGCTATGTTCTATTTTACATTAGACAGAAAGTAGCTTCAGTGTTTTGCTGTTTCTTCATTTCAAATTTCCGTTATGATGGCATATAAAGTTTCCAAAAGAAATGATCCTGCCTGCTTCCTCCACTACTTCTCTAGTTGTGCCTTCCTTCCCTGCCCCCACGCTACAGCTTGTTTTGTGCTGGCAAGAGCACTTCTCTGGCTCTACAGTAAACTGGGAACAGATGTGGATTTTTTCCTCACCAAAAGTCTTTCTCTAGTTGAAAGTGACTGCGAAATTACAGCATTACATGCTGCATCAGAAATGACACCAAATTTGAACAATCCCTCCTGCATGCTGAAGGCAGTGCTGCTGCTTTTTTCCTTCTCAAACATCTTCCTGAGCCCTTGTGCCAGCTCAAAGTTGCCTCCTCTGTTTCCACTCCTCATCTCAGCCTCACTGCTTCTCATTGTCTACATGTGGCTGGTTTTTTGTGCGGCACCTTCACTTCCAATTGACATCAGCGTATGAGAGCTCCCTCCTGCACCTGCTGCCATCATGAACAGATTTATTGTAGCTCTCTCCCTTAGGAATTCTGAACCCTCATAGCTCAGCTGCAAACTCTGCTTTTCTTCTTGCATTCATAATTGTTTTTCACTCTCTACCCTGTCACTGCTAAACCAGAGACCTTTTCTGTTTCAGTAGTAAATAACACATTCACCAAAACAGGCTGCTGAAGGGAAGCCAACTCTACTTGCAAATTTGAGTTGAATTCAGGAAAAAAACGTCTTGCCTAGCATAAAAATGAGGAAAGCCCAGCCAAGTTAGGCTTACTTATTTTGATCTCTCCCAGATCAAGACATCATGACCTTGTTAAGCTAGGCTAACATATGGCACTGAAGCATCTATTACAGAGCAGAAGAGTAAATAGCCGGCATGCTCATGTTCTAATAAGGATTTTCTCAAGTTTTCTTTTCATCATCTCTTCTTCACGTTTAAAATTACTTACATGGCACCTTTTAAAGCATGGCTTCAACATGGATTGGAGAAGCTGCAATAAGGTGGGAGGCGAGGAAGATGTGGCTAGGGCAGAGGAGCAGCATGGGCTGGCACAGACCAGAGTGAGGTGGAGGTTGTGCCCACTGGGAGGTAGAGCATCCAGCCAAACTGCCACTTCTCACCAGAAGACTCAGGGCAAGGGATGACCATCACCATGGCTGGCTGGGAGGCTGGGAGATGGCAGCTCAGCTCAGTGTTGTGCCATGGCTACAGGCTCCTACTCCTTACATTGCTGTACTCTGCACAAGTGAGAAACCCAGTACTTTTCCATTGTTTGGTCCTGCTGAGGCAATAACCTCTGAGCTTCTTTTCACCTGTGCACCTTCACGGCTCTGCTCACCACCTTCTTTCCCTTCAGTAACATCACTTGCAGAAAAAACTAACACTTCTCCTTAATTTTCATCTTAAATGTCCAAACCCAGAAGAACTCATTTCACTTTCAATAGTGAAGTTCATCTCCAAAGGATTGTTTCCTATCAAATAACAATACAAGTTTCAGGTTAATCTGCAAAGAACTTTTAAGTTTGTCTATTTTTAGCTCTTAGACAGAACTGAAGCATTTTTTTTTACACAGCTTTGATCAGTGCTTAGCTAACGTATATAATAATGCCCTATGCAAATGAGATGTCCTGAATTGGGTTGTGCTTTAGTCAACTTTTTGGCTACTTAAAATATCTCTGGAATGTGCTTTGTGAGGTGATTTGCACAAAAGTGATCTTCATTATAGGTAAATAAAATAAATCAGAGTGCTCAATGTAAAAAGGAGAAGTCCCAGTTATTAAACTTCTGAACTTCTAGAGACTTCAGCTAAGCCAGGACTTTGTTAAAAAAAAGTCAAGCAACTTTTTTAATCAAAGTCATGCTAATCTGACAGCAACTGATGAGACTTCACTATGATTGTTGTTACAGGTGAATATATTTCATTTTCCAGAATCATGTTTTTTGTTGTTCATCTACAGCTGTAATGGAGCAGCTTAGCTGACTTTACTGGCATCGTTTTCTGATGCTGTTCCAAAGACTGTAACTCAGCTGATGTCAGGGTACACTTCAAAACTAGAGTAAAGTTGATAGCACATTACCATTCAGTTAAAAATATTTATGGGACTCAGAATAATGTATTATAGATAACTCAAAAATGTTTTAAGCCCTAATCCAGTGGATATACAAATCAAAAGTGTTAAGCCTTTGGATGGTTATTTTGACTGAGTGCTTTCCTACAAACTGAAGTGACTCCAAGAAAAGAATTAGTTTCCCTAGAGACATCTGATCACTAGCAAGCAACCTAAAGATTCATATCGCTGTTCTCCAGGCCTTAAAGATAGATTTTAGGGAACTTTACTCATCAAGGGTAAACCAGACATAACTCTAAGTCAACTGATCAACAAAAAACAAAACTGGGAGAAATGAAAGGAGGAGCACTGGTGGTTTAAAAAGCAGAATAATTCTTTTTTTTTCAGCAACTAACCTTTTTACCACAGTAATGCCCTCAAGTCCCAGATTCCCTCAAATTTATTTGTCTCACACTCTTCAGTATCTACTACTTGTCAGAAAATGGGATTTAAACATTACAGTATAGCCACTAAATAAGCAACTATTCCTGCATTTATCTTTTTACATCTGAATATGGAATTATTTTCTATTGTATTATCATTATTACATGGATTTTTTCACAGCATGTGTGTACCTGGATTTGAACTCACTAGTTTGTAGCATTGATTTGTGTGGACTGAGAGGATCACATAGAGGGCCACATCTGGGATCTGTGAAGTTGCAGTGACTCTGGCACAGAGTCCCTCACAAACACTTCACACCACAGAGCTGTAGGAGCAGCTTGCCCCATTCTGCAGCAGTGGGACACAGCTGCTCTTGCCAGCTTTCCCACACTCCTGCTGGCTTTCCCACACTCCTGCCAGTCCCCAGCTAACTGCATCAGTGCTATCAAATGATCTCCTGGTGTTGTGGTGCATGTGGCTGAGGAATGATCCTGTGACTTGCCCACAGCTGGGCAACACAGCTGCCATGCCTGAGGGAGCAGTGGATGCTGAGAAGGCTCTGGGTTGTACAGGGCCCATCAGAGCTGCTCGTATACACAACTATGAAGACCATTTGGATGTGTTAGCTTTGGCAACAACCTCCTGCCATGTTTGTTTTTCTCCTCTTCAGGCCAGTATGCCTCATATATGCATAGGATTGTTTAAATGATTAAGCACAAGCAAATAAATATTAAGCACAAATATGAGATCTTAAAAGTGCAAATACTTTGTCTCGGTTCAGCTCTGCCCAAACTTGATTGGGCAGCTAACTGTGAGCAGCTGTGGACCAAAATGCCCCCTCCAACAGGGAACGAGAAAAGAGAGACAGGGAAACACGTGGGTTGGAAATTAAAATTAGAACATCTTTAATGAAACAATAATAAGAATAATGAAAATGCCATTGATTAAAAAATATATATATACAAATTTATGAAATTGAATTCTACCATGACTATACACCACCACAGATGCTGAAGAGCAGGCCTGGGGAAAGCTTCTGGTCTGGACTCAGTGGCAGATGGGATCTGGATTCAGGAACTGGGTTCAGGAACACACAGATCTGGGATCAGGGGCAAAAGGACAGACGGGAGTTTTTATTGGACACCAACTATCAAAGAAGAGAGCTTGATACTTGTACTCCCTCAGTTTATACTGAGTATGATGTATATGGGATGGAATACTCTGTTGGTCAGTTTTGGATCACCTGCTCCCTCTGCTCCTCCCTGCAGGTGAGACCCTTTTGCATCGTGTTGATTTATGGCATTCAAACAACTTCAGGGTAGCTTTGGCTTCCATATAAACATATATAAGCAAAAATAACAAATTTCTGCCTATGGATGCCCTGTAACTTTGATGAAAATTGTAAGTTGTAAGCATTATCACTTCTAGAGACAAACACTGTCTGAAAACATGTAGTTAGCTTCTAGAAAATCAAGTTACTTAGGTGAGGATTAACTGAAAAGTTGGAAAATAAATTCTGCTATAGCTCAAACTAGAACTTACACAAAACAACCCAAGATATATGTTCCCTTCCAGGCAGGGAACTGCCTGCCAGAAATGCAAGGGATGCTAGAGCAGGATTGCAGTCTGGGGATTGAAAGCCCAGCGATCTCCAGCTGGAGCATGGTGTCTGGCTTCAAATCAACTTGATCCATGTACGTCTGTGCTGAGACTGCCATAGCTCAGGAACTGCCGTAATTCAAGGGAGACTTTGTTGCTCTGTTAAAACAACTCTTCTGTTACCTGTAGAGCTTGCAGAGTAGCTGGGGGAACCTGCTGACATGGGAAGACTGAAGCACTTAGTACATGGAGTACACATCATACCTGGCTCTGAGCTTGTAGCTATCCAGCACTCTCAGATGCAGGATTAGGCAGGATTCTCTCATCTTTCCCTCTGCCCAAAGGAAAAGTAACACATCTAGCATCCAACATGCTGTAAGTGACTCTGTTTAGGCAACTGAATCCCACCCTGGGGTTTTACCCCAACATAAGTAGTACCACCCTAGGTGGTAAAGGCTGGTATCTACTTCCTTTGAATAAACTAAGTAAAGTGAACTCTACAGCAGGTGATGAAAGGATTTTTCTTTCCCAGTTCTTGAGTTATATCTGGGACTCTTTGGTGTTCCAGCAAAAAATTCTTCAATGGTATTTTTCAGTGGGAACACTTCAGCAGGACACGTATTCCTACAATGGTTTCATGTAGGGCTTTTGATCCCAACCCACTTCTCATCAACTGTGTACCCAATGACAGTCAACATTTTTTCTCCTATCACACTGGGAGCTCCTACTGAGTTGCTTCTCTGTTCTGACCTCTCCAAAGTATTTCAGAGTCACTGCTAACTGTCTGAAACTCACCTACTGAAAGATCAGCCTCCGTTCCTGCTTTTTAGATATCTAACATAGCTAAGTATCTTAGAAATGTACTAAGACATCACTTACATGAGTGGGCTCTCCCCTGAGAAATTCTGGCAACTCTAAATGAATTTTCACCATTATTTGCCACCTTACAAGTGTTCTAAGAAGAAATGTTACGTTTACCATCAGATCTTGATAAAAACATTGAACAGAGTAAGCTTTGCACTGCTGCATGCCAACCTCACTATAGTCACTTCCATTCCTTAATAGCTGTCCTTTGACAACCTTACCTTTTCAATTCACCAGGTTTCATATCATTGAATATTGGATGCATTTTCTTTTTTAAAAAAATCAGGTTGATATGTGATACTTGTTCAAATAACTTTCAGAAAACTCTTTGGTCAAGACCTGTGTCTGCAGGGAGAGGGGTGGGGCACAGTACAGACAATTCAGGCCAACCAATTTCTTAATATTTATTATGTCCTCCCAAGTTACCAAAGGGCTGGAAATCACCTGAGATATCTTCTAAAGCCCAGATGCCATCCTCCTGCTTTCTTATTCCCTGTCATCACCAGCAGATGGAACAGCTACATTAAGTAGCGACCTTGGCACATCACAAAGATTTATCTCTGCCTACGATTTCTAAAGCATATCCTTATTAGTCTTCTAGTTATTCACTTCACATCCTCAGTACTGTGTGGAGAATGCGTGGATGAGCCTCCAGGCATTTCTGAGGCAACAGGAAAAAACATACTCTCTTCTGTGACCTTCTCATGCCTTGCTTGTTCACAGGTCTTTTGCTGACTCTGCTAAGCCAGGAGCCAGTCTTGCCAGTGACACCGTTGCTTCTGCCTGATTAGAATTGTAAAAAAAATATTTCTCTAGCTGGTGATACAAACCACATATAACAATTCTGGGAAACTTGGTTGTCAAAAATAGATATTTTTTTAAAAGAAATAAACTACATGAATTAAAAAATCCTCATCATTTTATTCTCCAGTTCAGGAAATGCCATGAGATGACACAAAGATTTTCATTTGTTAATGCCTGAAAAGAGGAAAGCTGGATCCATTTCAGACACCATCAGATAACACCTTTGCCAGAGGATGTTATTACAGTTTTAGGCTAAATATATAATACAAATAACACGTCTTCTGCTGTACAAAAAGTGTCTACTGGCTGGAAGCAATTATTGTGAGATAATAAATGGAAGTTGGCCAGCTAGGATTGTTAGGTTTTCTAACTCTACATTTATAATTTACGTTAGTGCTATCTCCTAGCACAGCTAAGTCTCTTTTTATGAACCTGCTTTACATACTGGTGGTAAAATTATAGGGCTCAAGCAAACCATGCAGTGAACTAATCTAAACCAAGTCCTAAGAAGAGATTAATTTCCATTCAGAAAACAAGCACCACCTTTAAATGGACCACATTCAATGTGAATGAATTATTATTTAGCCAGTTTTACAATTTGCCAGTGGTTCTGTGCCAGGATTTTACTGGACAGGCTAGTAAAAATGTGATTATCAAAGTTGCATGCCAAATGGTAGTCGAGGGGCAGAGAGGGAGCTGCAGTACCCACTGCAACAGCCACCTCAGTCAGATACAAGACCAAGGATTACACTTTTCTCTGACATCATATTCTGTACTAAGTAATAAAATTAGCCAAAAATACCCCCAGGAGCTATCTAGGTCTAAGAACCTGGGGACACAGACCCAGTTTTCCCTCTACCAGTGACCTGCAGAGAATAAATTAGTGTGGAGAAGAGTGTCCCACTGAGCATGCCCCAGAGACAGGGAATCTCCCTGGGGACAGCAGTTATCCCTCCTGTGCCCACAAGTGTTTAAAAGGGAATGGAAGGCAGAGATGCACAGAGGAGGGAGAGGAGGCATGCAACTTTGACAGGTTTTTGCATAACTGGACCAACAGGCAACAAAACTGCAATCCACACTGGATGCAAAATCCCAGAAAAGCCACTGACAAAATCTCACAAGCAGATTGTAGGACCAGATTTCTACACAGAAAAGAGACCTTTACCATATAATAGCTCGTCAGCAACCTCAGTGTACAATAGAGTGTGCCTAAGGAGAAACTCTGGGAGGGTTGGTTTAATGTCGCCTATATTTTCTTGGCATGATCACAGAAAACTGGAAAAATCTCTTTGAGAAGAAATGTCTGGATGGAGATAAGGTTGCATTTGCAGTTTGTAGGTCCTGTGTGATTTACTATTGAAAAGGCTAAATATGGTTCCATTCAAAATGTTAAAGTTAGCCCTTGGGAGATATTCTCCCAGCAAAACAAAGTTGTGGAATCTGTACAGATGCCTGCTTTAAAACGGTCTAATAAGAATGAAAGTTTTGCTTCCCTTTTCACTTTTATTTCCTTATTCCTCAAATGATACTTATTTTTAGTGCAAAAAAAGGAACATTAGAAAAAATGTTCAATTGGCCTATTGAAGTCAGACCAAATGCCTTGCCTGTAGCACAGATTCAGTACTTTAGGGTGGGGAAAAGCTGTTCCAAGGCTCTGTCAGCAAGTCTGCTGCTGTGCTGCAGGTGCAACTTGTGTTGCCAATCAGGATGCGGGCAGAAATCTAGCACCTGGGAGGGCGATGTTGGTTAGAGGGAAGATGCTCTGATTTGTGCTCCCCATCCATCTGACATGTGCCAAAAGGCTGCAAAAGCAGGATTTGTACTCAATA
The DNA here is from genome assembly GCA_013389865.1 of Piaya cayana. Classification (NCBI taxonomy): domain Eukaryota; kingdom Metazoa; phylum Chordata; class Aves; order Cuculiformes; family Coccyzidae; genus Piaya; species Piaya cayana. Next base: position 121,812 of record WAAB01017710.1, read on the forward strand.
ACTTTTGCCCCCCAATTCATCTGTCTTACAGACAAACCATGGTAGGAGATCAGTCTTCACAAGGTCTTTCAAAACCCTTAAAAACTGAGGCTCCTCAGCTGAGACCCCCAAGAAGTGGGGGCTATAAAAATTTGCCGTGCAAACATTGGTGCTGTCATTCATCCCTTGGGAAAATGATTGCAAAGGGAGAAAGTGTTACATATGGTTTGGCCGAAAGCAAGAGAGGAAAAGCAAGAGGGAAAAGCAAGAAGAATAGGGAAGCTAAAAGAAGGAAGGGAGAAGAAATGGAAAGAAATTAAAATGAGTGGTAAGAGGGAAAGCAACCTCCAAAAGAGAATAACAGGGTCTAATACAGAAAGTGTCTGAGAGAAGACATCAAGTAGAGGAAAGTCAAAACCAGACAAGCAAGAAGGCTGAGCATCCAGTGGAGGAGAAGGCCTTGTCCCCAAACACTAACAGCTGCTGCCTGTGGCCACAGTAGTCACTATCTCACCCACCCCCATGGGCCAGAGGGAACCCTGCATAAAGGACACCACAGGTTGGTCCTTCTGGGCCACTGCTACTACAGCCCCTTCTGCTGTTTGTGTTAACAACAGAAACTTACCACTTGGGAGTCAGTAGCCAGAGAATAAAATCATCTTTTGACCCTGACAAACATACAATACTGTTAAGTGGACATGGGGCAGGTGTTTAGGTGCATGGTAGCAGCATGAAGAATCTTCTGTTGTTCTGTCTTCATTCTCTTTTAGACAAGGAAAAAGTAGGCAAATTATTCAGGGCTTTTTCCTTGCTCTGCCACCAAAATTATCACGGCATGACCAAGGCAAGGTACGCACAGAGGAGCCTCCAAACATTTTCTGTGGGTGGTGGAAATCACTGGAAGCACCATTGGTTTAATTGTTAAATGTCTTCTGTGACTACTATATACTTGGAAAGTTACACAAATGTGTATGTTACGCAAATACAGTGATTAAAAATAATTACACAAATGTGTATGTTACACACAAATATTACACAAATATGCATGTTATGCACATTTTTTAAAATATGCACACAATTAAAAATAACTTGCTAGTCATAACTGTAAACATACTGCTGACCGGCAAAGTTAAACATGGTTAACAGAAAAGAAAGTGGGAGACATTACCTACTGTAATTGCTTTAATAGAGTCTATTATATTTAATAGAGTTTAACAAATCTGCGCGCACACACGCACACACAGAGACAATAACATATTAGAAACAAAACTAATAGAGCCAAGCCACAACTTAAGACCATTGTTAAAAGGACTGCACTTGCAGCTGGATTACAAAGGACTAAAATGTAGTAAAGATGCATTTTCTCTTTGAGAAGCCTTCCTGATCACTGTTTAATACTGTGAGAAAGTGCAATTGACATGGTAAGCCAGCACATCTGGGATGTGAGCATCCAGGCTGCGGTTGCACAGAGCTGCAGTACAACGTGTCGCAGAGCTAAAACGAGAGGCTGAGGGGGAGAGAAAGGAAATTCTCACAATTGCCTATTTCCCCACAGTGCATTAAGCGACTGAGTGATCACAGGCCACAGCTGTATTGCAGGAGTGAGTCATGGAGTTCAAAACAAGAGTATCCACTAATTGTTTCATGGAAGAGGCTTGGGGAAGTCTGAAGAAGGATTTTGTAGGATATTCTTTTACTTGTTGTGAGCTTTGTAGTCTTTTGTAGCAAAGCCGGCTGTTCTGATCTGTTTATTTTACAAGTCATAGCCCAGGGGGTGCTGTTTTCCAGGGCAGAGCATCCCTCTCGGGCGGCGTTTTCTGCTGTGAGCCCGAAATAGCTTTGAAACTCTCCAGAAGGAGATCTTAAGCTCCACCTGATGGCAAACGGGAGGAGAGGATTAATAGCTTCATTCCCAGTCTACCTGTCCCAACTAACTCTGCCTCCAGGCCCCTGGACTCCACGGTCTGTGGATAAGAAGTCTCTATGATCAGCCCCTGAGCCTTTCTCAGGGGCTGTTGAGCTGGGTACAAGCTGAGGAATAGCTCCTGGCTTCTGGTGGAGGTTTAGTTTATTGGGGCTGGGTGTTAGATCCTGGGTGATAAATGGGAATGAATTGGGGTCTGGAAGTCATGTCGTTCTGGGGTCCTGCTTTGCCACAGTGTTTCTGTATCCTTGCCTTAAGCGTGTAGCGGAGCACCAGCTCCTTTCCCCTTGCATGAAGACTACATGTCAATGGTCGAGTGATGCTGGTACACAAACGACTGAGGATGCCCAGGATGCATCTGGGTCTCATAATGCATGTGCATTATGGTGCTGATTTCCTTCATCTCTTTGGGCTGTTTTGGACAGAGAATGAGCTTATTACTCCTTCTGGGTAATGCAGCTCCTTCCCTGATTTGCCTAATTTACGTCTTGGCTTTCTCCCTCAGCTTCACCTCTAGGTGTGCTCCAGGTTATTGGGATTCAGCTCCCCAGACCCATGAATGCAGAAAGCAGTGAAGGATCCAACAAGCACTAGTGATATAGAAAGCTCTTTGCTAGAAATCCATCTTAGTGTAGACTGGGTTAATGGACTCTTTTCTCTAGGTAATTCAGATTCTTGGTCTCAATCACTGTCCTGATAGCAGCCCTGAGCTTTTCCTTCCTCCTGTTTTGTCTGTGCTCTGAGGCATGAAGTCTCCTCTCATTCTTGCCATGAACCTTCTGCTTCTGATTCCATAAACCTGCCTAAAACAGGATTGGATCACAGCCTATCTGCTGGATTGTTGTTTTCTGAGCTAAAGCTTATTCAGTATCTCCCTAGGCTTTCCTGCAAATCAAAGATAACTAAGGCTCAGTGGCTCGTTGTTCTAGAATCAAGTTCTCTTCAAATTTCAGTCCCAACCTGGAGACAAAGACATCAGCAGGAAAAGCAGATGAATCAAAATGGGACTTGTAGTTTGACAGACAAAAGACCTGTTAAGGCAAACTCATGGAGAAGCAGCTCAGTTGGCTGGTTCAGAGGCAGGCAGGAAAGACTTTATGCCGATACAGTGGTTTCTTCCCATTGAGATGATATGAGCATGGAAGATTTAATGACCAAGGGCTAATGTCACCCTTATTCTTTTCTCCATGAAGAAATTGAACAGGGGTTGCATATGGACCTATCCTTTTCCCAGGTCTTACTTGTGGGTAAAAGTCTGATGTCAGCAGCAGCTGAACTCATTACATTTTTCTTCAAAATATCTGAAATTTTATAAAAAATTAAAGCAAACTTTTTTTCCCCCATTGCCAAAAGTGTGGAAAATATAGCAGGCCATAAAGGTGAACAAAAATTAGAAAATCTTGTCCCCAAAATGGAGATTTTCCATGTTTTACATTTGCATTTAATCCAAAATCTATTTGGAGTAAAATTACTTGCTAAATTATTATAAGAAAAGCAAGAGTTAGCAAAGAGATCTGCCAGGATTCAATATAAGCCCAAGTTAGGGGAAAATTGTCACATTTGAGGACTACTTATTAGAATAGTAATTTAGGGTTCTGTATTTAAAACAACAGCTTGGCCTCAGCTGCCTAAAAAACCTCATTGCATTACTGCCAAGTCATTAGCTTACAAAGCTCCAGGCCCTGTCTACACACAAGCCTGCCGTCAGTTTAACTAAAATCACTACTTAATCCATTTAGAGCAATCAGCACAATGGTTTTTTTGGGTAACCAAATTAACCTAAATCAATACAGGCCTATTACAAACAGACATGAACAATTTAAGGACATAGACATCAAACCCTGTGTTAGCTCACATGGTGTGAGTTTTGCGGGGATGCTTTGATAGTCTTGTTTACTCCACAGAGATGTGCCTGAAGCACGTCCAGCAGTACCTTTGTGTTGAGGTGCCCAAGTGGCCTCTCCTGTGTGTTGCTGCATGCGTAGTCTGGATCTTCATCACTTCTTTGGGCCATTCCCTGCTGTGCTTAGGAGCTGTGGCCACCCTCTCCTTGTCCTCTTCCCAGCCCTGAGCTCTGCATGAGAAACCCAACCAGTTTGCTGAGGGAGCTTGAGGTGACAGGCATAAGACATAGCTGGTTCTGGTAGAAAGCGTTTTGCTCTTATAACCTGGGAAACTTTATTTAAACTCTCTTCTCTTGTGCTGAAACACAGGAGGGTGCAAGCATGGCTACAGCACTTTATGACAGCATCCTCCCCATGGTTGTAACTGCCTCTGTACAAACAAGCCTCTCAGGGGACCTCCTGGGAAGAAGGAAAATGCCAGCAATAACTGACCCAGAGCGCAGGCTGCTTTTCCCCAGGTGTGCAGGGTTGTGATTGCGGTTGCTGTGCCTCTGAAGGCGCTGCCTGGCTTTGCAGTGCTTGCCCACAGTGAGGCAGAGGGGCAAAGCTGCCAGGAGGGCAACCCTTCAGCTAAAAGCAGCAATTACCTGAAAGGACCCTGGCCCAGAAGGGCTCAGGGTTACCTCAGCTCAGTGTGGTTTGTCAAGTCAGTAATCTGCAGTGGCTCTCACATATTCCAAGTGTTCCCAGCCCCACCTTGAGCCTGCTTCAGCTTTTGGCACCCACAGCACCCATGGGTGAAGGGTTCCCCAGGTCTCCATCCACTGTGCAAGGCATCAACTCCTGGTACTTGCTTTGAGCCTATGGCCAGCTGCAGTTGATAGTGTGTAATCCTTCTCTTGGCAGAGACAGAGTGAACCATTGCTCCATACCCACCTTCTTTATGGCATATTTAATTCCATAGACCTCTATTATGCCTGCCCTAACTCAATTATTTTTCAGGCTGAAGGATTCCAGCCCACTGGATTTCCGCAGCCTCCTTTCATAGATAAAGTATTCCCTAACTTTGGTCAACCTTTTCTGGCCTTCTCTGGACCTTTTCCAGTTCTGCTCTATCTTTTCTGAGGTAAGAGATCAGAGTCACACTCAAAAGCAGGTGACCCAGAGATCCATATGATGACATTTATACAGCATATCTAGTCCTCTCCTAATAATTCCTAACATTTAACTAGCTTTTTTTTTTGTTTGCTGACAAGAACTGAGTTGATAATTTCATGGAAACAATCCCAGTATTTTGATTTTGAAGGAGGTACACAGACATTACTTTCTCCCTGTGCATATTGCTTAACATCTACCCGCACCCAATCTGTTTCCCCATCCTGTCACTCTCCAGTCTCATAATGCTATTATGGATTTTTTCATTCAACTTGTCTTTATTATAGTGGATCTCATCATGAGCAAACTCTCTCAACTCACAGCTCACCTCCTTTTCTGTATCTTTAGAAATATGCTCTGTGTATGTGCAGAGGAGATGGAATGTCACCTGTGTTTATCCAAAAGACTCCAACTCTCTCCTACGTTCTCATACAGCACAGATTGGGTCCTATACATTCAGAGGCTCACACAAAATCTCAGTCTTTGTTAAAATGCAGTGGAAAAAGATGGACCCCCCCACAAAACCTGTGATCTTCCACAGGCGAAGGGACTGCTCTAAAACAAATTAGCATCTCCTTCCTCCCGTGGCTGTAATCCAGAAAGCAGTTTACATTAACGGTGTACCTGGCCCCCAGCTATAATACAAAAAGCCAAAGATGCTCAGATATGACTGTGACAATATAACATAAAACAGGGCTAATTTTCTATCGCAGAGTACCTGGGTAGCAATATATGTCTGCAGCCACATGTCCAGACACACAAAACTTGCTCTATCATTTCCAGGGCGCCAACCCACCACCCTGGAGTAAAGTGTAGGACATGCAGGTGTTCTGGGTGTAAGAACAGGAGATATGTGCTATTCAGTGGCTGCCAATCCCAGGGTAGGTATTCTGTGGAAAGTACTCAGTAATGAATGGGCCCTGTAGAAGAAGGACCCTTACATTACCCTTGAACAACCATTAGAAGAATAAATACCTGTCCATGGTAACAGCACTACCATTTTTAAGTCTATTGATGCTATTTTATGAGCAGTTGGTATCACTGCCTTTTCAATGGGGCAATCAAAATAACAACTCAGGTTGTACTGCCCCTTTAAAACCCCACCGCAGTGTTTCATCATCCCTTCTGCTGTGGTGCATGCCAGGACTGTCTGCTGGCCCGGGGCACCCCTGAGGAGCACAGGACAAAGAAGAGCTGACAAACCAGGACAATGAAAGACCAACTCACTTCTAGCATCAGCTGGGCAATGTCCCAGGGCTTAAACACCAGCCTGAGCCACATTCTGTCTAAAGTGCAGCACAGCTGCTACAGACACAAAGTCTCATGGGTTTGAAGCCATTTGTTCTCTCCACCTGAGAGTTTTCTGTGGCACTCATAGTCACATCAAGAAACATTCACAGGCACGTTCACACAAGCAAAAGCATTGGGTTTCATACCACAAGTTCAACAGCTAAAAAAAGGCTTGCACTTTCTTGTATGAGTAGCATGATTACAATATGAATTAAGGAATTTAGGACTTAAGTCTATAAATCCATATAAGCACTAGTACTCCTTAAATGCACTAGCTGAAATAAAGGTATTTGTGTAATTCACAAGTCTGCCAGAACAAATGTGGTCAAACTTTCTCATGGTTTTTATTTGTCTTCAAAACACCATCCACACATACTAAGAGATATAAAATAAACATATGCTATTCCCTGCTGTTCCCCAAATTTCAAAATAGGACAAGGCAATGAGTATAATTTATTATTATCAGAGGCCCACCTCAGTCGAAAAATGAGGCATACACTGCACCATTAATTATATTCTTAAAAACTTAAGGAGAAAACAAAAAATAACTTGTATCTCAAAAACCACAGAAGCTTGTTTTGGGTATTTCTAGAGCTGGACACTAGGTGGCAGAACAAATATATCTTCTCTAATAATTGACAAATACAAATCCTTATAGTAAAAGAACAATGATGCCGCCCAGAGTTGTTAAAGTATAGTATATATCTAAAATAAATTTAAACCTTATTGCTGCCCTCACCAGTTCCCATAGAGCACAGGCCCTGTTAAGGCTGAGTTTAAACCTTTTATGTTCTTCAAAATGAGTGTTATGGTTTAGTCACTCAGGCCTCTTGCCACAGATGCCCATGGCTCCCCTTTCCCCAAGCAACACATTTTTAAAGTAGGACCCAGGCAAACTCTATCCCAACATTTAATAGAAGATAAAAGGTTTTACAGAGAGGCAAGAATTTCAAATGAGTCCAAGTTATTTAGTAAAATCAGTGTAACTACAAATTACTAGGACTCTGAACAGGCAGCTCAAATTAAGAAATAAGAATAAAAATTAATTGCTAATTATTACTTCATTCCTGTAAAGCAACATTTATTCGATAGTATATCAACTGGGAGCCTCCGTAGGTAAAAACTGAGCTGAAAAGGCTGGGAAAAATGTCTGGGAAGAAAGCAAAGGAAATATTTTGCCCCATGAGGTGTCAGACTGTAACCTGCCTCACCCTGAGGGCATAAATGCACAGGCAGCTCAATAAATGGGAAAGAATTAGAAAAACTGGTTCTGCTGAGAAAATCAGGTTTTATTAAGGCCAGCTGGAAGTTCAGCATCAGCATTTCTAGCCCTGGTACCTGCCCACAGGCACGCAACACACACACACATATGTACATGGCAGGTGGCAGACCTGCACCTGAAAGTGGCTTTCGCATTACAGTCCCATAAAGGTCACACAGCAGCTCCTTGCCTTGGCTGACTCTAAATAACAGAAGGAGCTCAGGTTCACAGCAGTGGAAGCTGTGCTGGAAGCTGAAAGAGCTGTTTAATTCCAGGCCCTTGACTCATTTGCTCTATGACACTGCACTGCTTCATCTCACTCACTTTCCCTCACAGGCTGGCATCTCTCATCCATCACTTTCCCCTTTAAGTGGGAAGTACACAGAGCAAAACATACCTACCTACAGACCTTGCTGCAAGGAGATAAACAATCTCCCCCCCTTAAAGTAAGACTGCCAGCACGTAAGTATCTCTATGACATTGAAACACCCAGAACTCTATTCAAGTGCATCCTTCACCCATCTAGCTCCTGCCCCCGAGCATGTAAAAGCTCATTTTAACAAAATTGGGGCTATTTCCAGGTCCATTTATGCACAGTCAGTTCTGTCAGCAGTTCTTGCTGGTACCATGAGAGGAAAGGACCTTGAGGAAGAATTAAATGGCAGCGGTAGGATACTTCTGGATTAAAAGGGACTTGGCAAGCCTGCAGAAAAGCACTGCTGAAGTCCCATGAAACCTTCACTGGACTGGTAGCTGAGAAACAGTTTAAGATGTGCTCAAGAAGTCATCTGATCAGTTGTGGCAGTGGAGGAGCAGAGCCTACACAACAGTTTCTTTCTTTGGGAGGAGTAAACATCCACACAGCATGGAAATAACACTAGAAAGAAAAAGAGGATAAACCCACATCACTGAATCAAGCCAGCATGCCCGGCCTGTGGGAGGAGCTGAGAAAGGAGCCATCACATCACATCACATTTGTCTAGTGTTCAGGGAGGCACTGACTGGCTCCAGAAGTCATAGGGAAGTTGTTCTGCTATATTCTGCAAAGAAGTCTTTCAAAGGCATAATGGATCAGGTAAAAAGAGGCAGATTTAGTGGGAAATAATACTCCTCAAAGACAACCTTCCTCAGAACTGGAGAAGAAACTTCTTTCATGTTTGTAGGCAATTCACCTTGACTCATGATGACTGCAAATCTCTTAGGTTCTACAGATAACTTAGGTTTGTTCACCTGCAAAAGCAACGAGATCTGTCCACTCATCCATCCTGACACATGGCACCAAACTTTTTGAGAGCAGGAGTACCAGACCTCCCCTCACAGCCAGAGCACTGCTTCCAAATTTGGAGGGGCAGGCAGATAAACCTACTTAAGAAACCAACTGATTCCTTTTCCTGCATGGAGATGTTTTACCCCTGGATGACAGCTAAACACAGAAAGGACCAAACCATGAGATGGACATGGGCAATGGCTCAAAAGAATGGCACAGCTTAAGAAAGGGCAAGAAAAGAAAAGGAAGAAACAGAGAGAGTGTTGAAGCAATGAGAGTGAAATGGATACGTCAACCGCACACCAGAGGAAAACACTGGTCACTGTAAGCATTCTTTTACATTCAAAACTATATCTAACCATGTCTCTAACAGTTGCAAATGGTGGTAGTTCACACATCAAGGTTTGTGGCTACCAACACAGGAGTGAAGGGAAGGTGTGTAGGAAGTTGGGTGGTGTGAGAACTAATAGCTTGTTGACTTGTGACAGCACAGCTAGAAGCCTGCAAACCTCACAATTTCTCTGCTGTGCTCAGAAAATCAAGTTCCCCTTATTTACAGCTCACAGAGATGCTTTGGGGACATTATAGTCATTTTTAATTCATTTCCTGCAGTCAACCCCAACTCTCTTTTATAGCTGAGTCACCTGGTTTCGAAGTGTTGTTTCCAGCTTCTTGCAGGGCTGTCTTCCTGTCCCACGTCCTCCCCAGTCCCACCCTACTGACATGTGCACCCGCTGTCCTGCAGCTCAGCCTGCTCTTCCTCCATGCTGTCCCACTCCTTAGCACTCTTCCCCCCTTTGTCTCTACCTCACTTCCTTCCATTTTGCCTGTCCACTGCCTTCGCCCTTCCCAACTAACCCTTTACTGCCACACTCCAGACTTTCTGAAGTTTTGACAGGTTCCTTTTCTGAAATGGGAAGTAGTGCACCAACCTACTCCCAGTTTTCTCCTTAAAAAAATCCTGCCCTTCATCTCCCTCCACTTTCTACCATCTTCCTTTTGTTTCTCTTGGCTATTCTCTCACCTACTTTTAAATTGCAAACTCTTTCAGGGCAGTGCCAGAATCCAGTGCATAGAATTCCATAAGGCACTCAATATTATAAATAGTCTATTAATAGCTAAATACTATAAAAAGTCCATTTTTTAATGTTTTTATTTTCAATTAACTCACTGAAAATCCAAGTAAGCAGGACTCTAAGTAGACAGACATACGCCTCCTGTCAACAGGAAGTTTCTTGCATAACTTCTCTGGGAGTTCAGCAAAGCTAAATGTGGTTTGGTTTATTTTCCTCACTGCAAATTGATAGTCAGGACAAAAGCAAACACAAAGAAAAATCATTTCTGAGAAAGGAGATACTAGAAGGGCAGATGATTTTTAGCACGCAGAGCTGCCCTCGTGAAACATCTGCTATGATGTAGTCCTGTTCTGGCCACAGACCAAGCATATCAATAGCTCCACAGAGTAATGGGATAAGAAATGGGAAAATTGCCATTGCTTGTTTAGCAGCTTGTTTTGCTGATAAATGTCTGTCACTTTTCAAACAGCTACAGTGTAATTGTTTTTTGGGGAAAATATTTCCTTGAGCAGGAGGTTTGCAGGCCATTAGCTATTTCCCATCTGTGCTGCTGTTTTAATGCAGCACACATACACTTTGCTCCCTCTTAGAAGTTTTTCACAGCTTTTGATTACAGACACGCAGCCTCAAGTTTAGAATTCACATCTGTCGTTAAAAAGTCTTCTCTAGCCTTACAAAAAATATAAATCTCAAAATCATTAGAACAAATACGTATTTTTTAAAAAGGACCTCTAAAGACTGCTAAAAAAAAGTAAGCTGCTTAAACATTTGTAATTTTACAATCACGAATGACCATACAAAAGCAGTAGCTGTATAACTAAAAGGGTGGCTACTGCGTGCTCATTCCAAGGCAGAACATCACTCTCACAAGAACTGCCATGTGCTGGAGTTCACCTCATGCCTTTTCAAACTGTGCCATGAAAATTGTTAAATTCCATCTCATAGCTGCTGGGACAGACAAGAGACAGACCTCTCATATCATACAATACCTCCCATAAATATCTGCTTTTACATCACACACATATACCCCACGTGCAGTTACTTGCAGTAAATTTAGTTGTGCCTAAAGACAGAACCATACTCTTAACTGCAACAACTGACATACTAGATGCATCCATTATGCATTTGGGGGTCTGAACATTTTTTACTAAGTATCCTTCTCCTTTTCTTCCCCTCCTCACATCAGAAAAACCAGGGGGAGATGTAAACATAGAGGCAGTGTTACAGACTTATTCCAATGACAAAACACGTTTTGTCATCTGAATCCTTTGCATTTTTTTTAATTCAAGAGAATCACATGAAGTTTCTAGCCTAGCTAGTTTTTAGACTCCACAGAACAAAGTTAGGGAGAAAAATAAGAGATATTTGGGATTAGAAAGTGCCCCTCAAAGTATGAATATAGGAATAGAAATAGGAAATTTCCAAATGGAGCCTGCAGAGTGGGAAACTCGGACTGCTATCTACTGCAGGGACTGACAGGCAAAAGGACCAATGCACAGGCAGTGATTGCATTTCAAAATTTATTGTAAAAACTGGTATTAATCAATGGGGAAAAAACCACTCCTTTTCTAACCCACCACATATTGCTTTATGTGGAAACAATAGAAAAACGTGACAGAAATGTATTTACCCATTCCTATCCATCTATCAGATAATCCTGGCTACTCAGGAAATGCTCCAGGGAAAAATATTGGCAGTACCACAGCATATGGAAGTGGAAATAAAAATCATGCAGCATTTTCAATTGCAGTTATGAGGCCTATTTCCTGAAGTCTCAAGATCGTGTTGTTTTATCCATTTTCCTTTAGCATAATGTACATTTATCAGACTTCCATAACTTCAGACACTAGCAGAAAGCCCTGATTTTTTGCCAACGGTGACATACCCACCTCAAAGATAAATGTGGAAGTCAGAATGTCTGCCTCATTTCTGTTTGCAATTTCCTTTCTATAGGAACATGCACACGATATAGTTCCTGCTAACAGATATTTAAAGCTTGGCCAGCCCTTTATCACTTATACCCATTCAACCTCACTAGAGATTCTCAGGGCAGCAAAAACAATGGAGAACAGATCTCCAACACCACACTGCATTTGTTTTGGCCAAAAACTGCTTTCCTAACATAAAATTATTTGTGTTAAGCATACTTGTAGGTCTGCTTTTTTCTACAAACAGAGAGATGTCAGATTCTGCATTAAACTGCATTACAAAAAAATGTAAGCCAATACATTCCACAGGGGGTTTTTAGGGATTTTCTAGCTCAGGTCATTCCTGTGGAGTATCACTGTTAATTTGAATAGCCCTCACTCTAAACGGAGCCCCAAAATAATGAGTGCACACTAGTATTTACATGGTGTAATTAGCTTCATTATCAACTGGTGAAAAGTAGACTTGGCTTCAGTTTCACGCTCAAAAGCATTAATCAGAGAAAACATATGTTGCATGGCACCTTTCAGACCACTTGTTTCAAGTCAAGGGATGAACTTACATGTACAGAGGTGCATTGCTCTAGGTATGACATGAGTATAGAATTCAAATACTCAGAAAACAGAGATCAGCAGAAACCAGTGGATAACGCTAAATAATAATACCTAGGGGGTTTTTTTTCCACTGCTGTGCTTCCTGAAAACTGATAACAACCACGACAGTCTGAGGTGATTCACACAACTCACGATCACTTGTGTAGAGCAGAGTGGGAATTTTAGTCATTCCAAAAGAAGATACAACGAAGCAATACAGGAAATTCCGTTCAGAGAGGACAAAGTAAAATATTTGTTCTCTTGCACATCATAAAAAGTACTTCGGGTTACAAATTACTACTGCAAACAATCTTTTCATAGATAAAACTAAAAGTGTCTCTACCTAAAAAACTTTTGAGACAAATCGTAACTAAAAAGCTTTCTCTAAGTCCTCTTCCCTTCTGAGTTGACAATCTCCTTATTTTAAGAGAGACACTCCTCATGGTCAATCAATTCTGTTTTGGTGGAGAACACATCAACCAGCACATGTTTGGGGATTTCAGATCCCCGTACTTTTAATGTGTAGCAGGCATTCTCTACTTTTGCCAGACTCTGTTTCAAGGTATACAGCTTCTTGGATACTTCATATGGTCCAGTGTTGCCAATGAAAGTAAAACCATCAAAAATCTGACGCAAGAACTGGCTCAGTTCAAAAGGCGTGTCCATATCACCGTTTCCAACACTGCTGATGCACAGCCGCATCAGCTCTCCAGTCAGATCAGCCACTCCCAGCAGGTAATCTACAGGTGTTACCTTCAGGCTCAAAGTGTGTGGTATTAGATCACGGTAATTGAAGATCTGAGGACAGAACAGAACAAAGTCCAGTACAGAGAACTATGACAAAGCAGACTGTAATGATTCAAATGCACGCTAAATTATCTGACGTAACTGGGAATTAAAAACATTTCAGAAAATTAAACTGTATGGTTATTCCTCACAGTCTGATTTCAGAAGTACAGTATACCAGGAGGTATGAAAGCAGCATTTCCACTTGAGATGTGATTTCTGTTCCAGCAAGCATGATAAACATACCCTGCTTCTACGATCTCTATTTGCAAACAAAATTATCACATCTTTGCACCAACACTTATTTGCAGTTGCTTTTCTTTTTGTTTGGCTGACAGATCTCAGCCTAATAAATTTAAATCTTCCCTAAACAGTCTGACCAAAGCTACCAAAGCAATCAAGAATCAAAAAGTCTCTGCATTATGAAAACAAACCATATCATTTTGTAATAATATCTTGAGTTTCAAAAACATATTTTCTACAAGATGCTGACAGGTATAGTTATCAGAACTCAATAAAGTAGCTAGAAAAATACTTCATGAAGAAAACTCATCACAAAGTTACAGGTTCACAGCTATACCCAAGTTTCCAATACTTTATTACCAAAATATTGTTACCCTGGGAGACAATGCAGGTTTATTTATGCTCCCTTCTTCCTAGAACATGCTATCCACCCAAATTTGCAAATCTGGTCACAGGCATATATGCAGGGGTTATCGGGCTCACAATTTTTTAAAACAAGTGTGCAGCAATGAGTTTGTCTCTGCTAAGAACAAATAAAATTCAGCTAAAAACCTGGCTTCTTTGAGAAAATCTTACCAAGAGAATGAATAATAAAAAGTGATTTATAGCAGAATCTCTTCAAGAGAAGCAGATTTAGGAATTCACCTATAGCAGTAGTGCTGTGCACTGCTATACACTGCATGTCCTTTACCACAAAACTGCCTTTCGTCCCACGTACACCATCCAACTGCACTCAGTTCACTGCAAACAGTGCCAGTGGTTGGTCCGTATGGCAGAAAGTTCTATTTATGAGATGGCAGGAGTACAAGCAAGTCAAGAAACAGTAGATAGGCTATTAGGGTAAATGCATGATGGGATAGAAGCTTGTCCCCTGAGAGAAGGCATCAAGGTCAACTCCAGTAAAGTTACAAATGACCAAGCTAAGATACATGCAGTGCATTTTAACAGAAGCTGAATACAGTGCCTTCTGTGACTAGATAAGTTAAAATTTCTTTTATGGAGTACATCCTGCTTTGGATTCATTTGCATCCCTCAACTTTTGCTATGTCACTTTACAACAGCAGGACTTACAGGCAGTCCTGGCCATTAAAAAAATCTCTCCTCTACATTTGTTTGGTAGTATTTGACTATACTGGACAGATCCTTCCCCCTGCCAGAAGTTCAATTAGCTCTGAATAAAAAGGATGTGAAATTTATAAACCTGTATGCCACAAATGTAGTTTACTACTTGTCAGAACAGAAAGCATGTTTTCAACAAGTGAGTCAAAGCCTACATGTGTATCTAATATCATTCCACTAACTAGCCTTATTTAATCAGTTGCCAAACATGTGACTAAGCCTAGTCATTGCATTTCCATCCTAGAAAGATGTTTATCACATGAGAAAATAAAATCTTTTACCATGCTTGTATCTTCTCTATCTTCTGGTTTAAATATTAGTTGTTTGTTGATGTCTTCAATACTAATCAAAGATCTTGTTTTGATAAAATACTGAAATGAGACTGCCTCGACATACTCTTGAAGTCCTGCAAAAACAGAAGAATTAAGCTAATGTTTCAAACTTACCAGCAATGATCCATGCTTACATTTATATTTTTAGAAATCTTTTCAGTGTGACTGTTTTAAGGTTACTAGCAAAACGTGAAAACTAAGATAATCCAGAAATTGCACTGAAACATAATTTAATATAGCATGATTACGAAGTACAAAAAACAGATCAAGAACACAGCAACTAAACATTTTCAAGTTTTCACCCCAACTACATTTTTGATTCAATCCCTACTTAATACCAGTATAAAGCATCATAGTACACTCAGAAACATACTAAACAGCAGCTCTCCGTAACGTCCCTCAGGGGTCTCTACTGTTTAATATCTTCATCACTGACAAAGCAGGATTAAGCCCACCATCAGCAAATTGCAGACGACACCAGGTGAGTGGTGTGAAGCCATCCAGAGACCTGGATAAACTTGAGAAGTGGACTCAAGTCAACCTCATCATGTTTAACAAGGCCAAGTGCAAGGTCCAGTCCATGTGTGAGGGCAATCCCATGTGTCATAACAGGCTGAAGGGATCAAGAGCAGCCCTGAAGAGAAGGACTAGAGGGTACTGGTGAATTAAAAGCTTGACATGAGCCAGCAATGCATGCTTGCAGCCCAGAAAGCAAACAATATCATGGGCTGCATCAAAAGGAGGATGGCCAGCCAGTCAAGGAAGGTGATTCTGCCTCTCTACTACACTCTGGTGAGACTCTCCTGGAGTATTATGTCCAGCTCTGGAGCCCCCAGCACAGGAAGGATATGGACCTGTCAGAGCAGGTCCGGAGGGCCATGAAGATGTTTAGAGGTCTGGAACACCTCTCCTATGAGGACACGCTGAGAGAGTTGGGGTTGTTCAGTCTGGAAAAGAGAAGGCTCATGGAAGATCTTACTACAGCCTTTCAGTAACTGAAGGGGATTAATAAGAAAGACAAGCTTTTAGCAGGGCCTGTTTCAATAGGACAAGGGGTAATGGTTTTAAATTAAAAGAGGGTAGATTCAGACTAGATATAAGGAAGAAATCTTTTTACAATGAGGATAGTGAAACCCTAGAAACACATAGCCCAGAGAGGTGGCAGGTGCACCATCCCTGGGAACATTCACGAACAGGCTGGATGGGGCACTGAGCAACCTGATAAGACAGGTAGATGAAGTGCTTTAAGATACGATTTAGTTGTTGACAGGTACAGTTGGACTTTGATGATCTCAAAGGTCTTTTCCAACCTAGCAGTCCTATGATTCTATGAGAATGCCCTTGCTTGCTGCAGGGAAGTTCAACTAGACAATCTTTTTTAAGTGTCCCTTCCAAACCAAACTTCTCTGTGACTCTGTGATAATAGAGCTTTTAAAATATGGCATTTGGATGATGGAGAGTGCAGATCAGTATTTTACAAGTTCATAAAGATATAATGTAGATGAAAAGATTGCAGATAAATCAAAAGCAAGGAAAGCAGCTCATATTAAAAAAACAAACAAAAAAAAGCATACAAAGAAAAAGAAGTTACCTTACTAGCAACAGTACATACTTATTTAAAACTGAATTTCTTACTTTTCTATTTTGTGGTCATCAGCAAACAGGCTCCAACATGCAGGTTAGGTGACATACATGTTCAGGACAAAGCATCAGTTGTTACAAATCACTCCATTCCAAAGGAAAAAAAAATCAGGCAGACAGGGCTGTGATGTCCAACAAGAGGAATATACTGAACAACAGCTCTCTCTAAAAACAAGGCATACAGGGAGACAAAAGGAGTTTGTGTGCTGGCAGGGAAATAAAAGATGGGATAACAAATGTAGCTTCCACCAGATTTGTATGCCATCTGCAGCCACCTGCCACAATTACCTCTCACTACCTACTTAGCAGATGGTGATTTTCTGTAGGCGTTATAACAAAGGTGAGATCTAAAAAGGAGCTTGAATGTTCAGACAGTGATTTCACAGGTTCTATCAGTTCTCCCCTATGTGCAAAGGGCAGATTTGAGGAAAGCATGTTGGAAAAGTTCATAAGCAGAAAGCTGAGGTTGGGCACTGTTGGTAGGAAAAAAAGCAGAAACAAACTTGGAACAAATAGCCATTGTAGAATTAAGATAAAGAGTTTTGAACACAAAATCAGTGCCTGTGTATATCTGACCTACAGACAGAGGAAGCACCAAAAGAGGACACTAAAGGAACAGACTGTAACATGACAGAGATTGCTCTAATAAAGCTGTTCTGAGCCATTTTAAAGGGATGGTTTCACTTCAAGAGAAGCAGAGTTGACACTGCTGTATAATGCTGCAAAACAGCCAGGATTAGACAATGGTTTTGCCAGTGAGTAAAATGAGGAAATGTAGAGGTACTCAAGGGTACAAGAAGTAGAATCCTGGTTCCATTAGAATAACCTTAAAATCCTCAACTGATATCTAGAGGACTAGACCCTAAGTCTAGGGAGATATGCAGGAAGCGGCAAATTTAGATTTCATCTGGATCAAAGAAAAAGTCTCAATCACAGAGAATATAGATTTGAATAACAGATAAGGGTAGAAAGACTCTTGAAAAAGCTAGAGGCAACCCCAAGAGAAAATTCAGTTGTAGAAGTCTTTCTATGTTACAATCACAAAAGCGTGATGATAGACCTGCAATTTTTTTCCTTCTAAATATGTATTTGTAAGGCGAGTGGAGGCAATTCAGAAAGGCAATTCAGCTTGCACTCTTTATGCTTTTGCACAGCAGCAGTGGGAAAAGCAAAATAAACATCAAGCAGTTAAAGCCACACTCCGCACTTCTGTTCACAAATCGGAACACACACAGGGAGCTGCAAGGCCAATTAAATACAGTAATTTAATCAACTAAATTCAGGCAAAGCATTCTGGGCACAAGCAACAGCAGAATACTAGATAAAAGCTACTAGGGATCTTCTACTATAAATAACTTTAGAAGCTGCAGAGACGTAAGATTTCATCACCCATTCTTTTCCTGACTTACCCTCTGATGTAACACAGCCAGTAATTCATTATGAAATTTTGGCTTTTCCTGTGGATAAGCTGTATAACACTAGGTGCAGGACTCAACATGACAACATCTGTGAGAGTCTCTCTCTACTATTTGTGAAGAAGACTATCACACATGAAGAATCAACTTGACACTTTCCCAAGTTCTCAGAGAGATCAAACCAGCTCTCAAACTTTCTGGTAAACAATTTTCTCAATCATAACTTTTGGGTTCAGGTCACTCCACTTTATTACTTCTCCACATACATTTTGTCCTTTTCAAGGATAAGTGTTTGGCTCCTCCGTTCATATATTTTTCTGTATATTTTTATAGAGACACACTTAAATGTACGCACGCATACATTTTTGCTTCCTCCAATTATCACACACTAGTTGACATGTACCACTCTTCTCACTCCTTCAATGACACATTTATGTGAATGTTGTGCACACAGTCTGGCTTATCACTTACTGTTGCTTTTTCACAATTAGGGAATCTATCTCCCATTACTTACAAGTAAGCCTTACAAAACTTCAGTTAAAGTTGTTACTGTTAGACCAGCAGACTGGTCACAAATCCTGGTAACAACTACTTTGAAAAAAATAGTCATATTCGAGTTTGGGGGTTTTGGGTTTTTTTCCCTATTTAAAGTCTTTCTTCCAGAAGTGGCTACAACATGACACTTCAATGACCCAAGACCTTGAAATAAGGTGTTTCCATGTGCAGGTAAAAGGATGTTTAAACATGTTAAGTTTTAGCTTAATGGTAGGACATCCGCTATTTTCAGAAAATAATCCCTAAGGTGAAAAAACCTATCCCACTTCACTACACCATCCAACAATACCTTTCCCCTTATGCTCTTGTTTTGGATGTATTCCAAAATTGGCTTATTTATGGATTGTGCTGCCAGTAATGGAACAGTTTGTAAGACTGCCTTTTATGTAATTTTTTTTTTAGTACACAGACCAGAAACACCAATTAAAAGAACTGTATTATTTCTACTAGCAATTCTTAAAATTACAGATACAAGGTAATAAAAGATTAGTATTTTGATATTTTATTACATTTGCTCTATATAAACAGCTTGTACTAGTGACAAATTACAGTATAAGAGCTTCCTTCTATATTTTAAACATTTGTTTTCTACATAAGAACTAGAAAATTACACTGAGGTATCTTCTAAGGACATACTATCTATAAAGGTGGAGCTTTCATGCCTGAAAGTTTGTGCATTTTTTGCCAGTTGTATCAGCTGATATTCAAGACATTTATCCTTATGTACATAGGCAAACTCTGACAAAGAACTGTTAAGCAGTTTCTCTAAGAAACTTAGTAAGAAATCAGACTTCTTCATAAAGTCAAGTCATTTAAACACTCAATCCAAGAGGCAAATGAATGCATAAGGGGTAGGATAAGATAGTTGTTAAAAATGAGTAAAAAAAATAAGTTTCTTAATTGAAGGAGTCAGGTTAGAGTGAATACGATCCAATTCTACCTGAGATGTGCATGCATGTATGGAAGTTTTAACCCAAAATGACAGATCAAACAAGAGGTGAAAGTATTCTCCTAAAATCTTCTTGTGAACTTTATTTCCTCCTTTAAATAGCTATTCAGCAGATAAAAAAGGAGGGTTAAAATGGATTTCATGCCTCTTAGTTCTTAAAGTTAGCAATACCAATGCTATCTGCCATCTTCTTGGATAAGCTTCTTCTCAAACTCATTTCCCTTCTATCCCTTCATCCTCTTTCTTTCCTTTCTCTGTATGTTTTTGTTCACAGAGCAGCCTGTGCTGATGGTCAAGACACAAGTAGATGACTGTGTTCTTACCCAGCTCCTCCCCTAAACCATGCAACAGGAATCACAGGCCAAGAGCAGCCACTAGAAAGATGATAGGAAAACATACGCAGCAAGTTTCTTTCAGGAACGCTATATGAAGGGTGGGGCATATTATTTACAGGGTGAGTCATGTGAAACTACTTGCAAATTCATTACAAAATGAAACCAGCACAGCCACAGCTCTATCTAATCATGTTTAAGTTGGCATGTTACACTCTTTAAATAAATAAAAGAAAAATAATTTAAAAAAAAACCAACCACCAAAAATCTCACAACACAGAAAAGAATATTTTGGTGGAAATCCTAAGCACAGCAAAATCAAACTTCAACTGGAGTGCCCCTATTAATAGGTCTGCAGTGAGTACAGAGAAAAGCGACGAAGCTGGTGAAGGGGATGGAGAACAGGCCTATGAGAAACAGCTGAGAGAGCTGGGGTGGTTTAGCCTGGAGAAGAGGAGGATGAGGGGAGACCTCATTGCTCTCTATAACTACCTGNATGGTAGATTTGAACCCATATTCATCAACGAACTGAAGAACTGGTGAAATAAGCAAATAATTAATCAAGTATACAAACAGAAACAAGTTCAAGCAATAAATTTAAAAGTATTAATACACAAATTAAATCATTTTGCTTCAGAGTCAGCATCCTATTAAGATGAAACTGACAATTCACACCTCAGTCTTTTCCATTTAAGTTCTCTGTAGACTTGGCAATGTCTCCTGATATTCCTAGGTCTCTTTCAATGCACAAGTCATAAAAACTTAAGTAATTACACTAAAACTGAAGCTGTGAAACAGTCCAACTGCTTTGTAGACTGTGAGCATGAAGTCAAAGGTTAACTTTATAACAGCACACTGAAAGAGCGAAAAGCCAGCTATCCTCAGAGACAGGCATGCATGCTGTAGGCATCCTGTTGTGAAAATGGCTTAAAGAAGTAATTCCATTCAGGGATGGATTTTATAAAACTAACTACCAAACAGAAGTAAAAGCACTAGGACTAATGTCCATAAAAGCTTACAAATATGGGAATACCCTCCACCTGTAAACCTGGTTCTAGTCACTGAGTAATACTTCAAAAGCTGAGTCATTATGGGAGGTAGTGCTACAAGCAGTCTTTGAATTCTTAAGGGAACCACCACATAAATAAACTGCTTCATTTTATCAATCCAGTTTTGAAATTACTGTAGCAATCAGTACAATCCAAAATGTGAATGTTTTTCAGGAAAGCTTATTTTAAAAAAATTTTATACAATTACTAATGAAATATAAATAACATATATTACATCTAGCAGCGATTTGTCTAAATTGGTCTACTTTCATCTCAATAATATAAATTGACAGTTTTCTCCTATTAAGCCCTGAATGCTTTGTTGATCAGTGAGTTGCTACTTGACACACGTATGACCACCAAGAAGTTCCATTCCTTTCTAGCTGTGTGTGTTGATATATTTAAGATAATGAAGCATTAGTATGGTTTGCACTTTGTTTAAAGTTGAATACACACCAACTTCAGGGAAAAGGTAATCCCCAGGCTAGTCTGTTTTACCAATAACTACAGAAGCAAATAGATGTTCCCTATTTAATAGGCAAAGGTACCTGTGAGAGTGAAATTATTTCCCCAAACAGGCACAAAAACACTGCAGAAAACTGCAAAGAATATTTTAATCTCTCACGGCAGAGAACAGTTTAATCGAGCCTTTTTGTTATTGTTATCGTTATTGTTATTAGAAACTCCTCTACATGCAACAAATGCTAGGTTTTTTGCAGATAACTCATTGTGGATGAGAAATGTACAAGCTTTCATTTTGTTCCTAGTTGAAGACCTGAGATATCTAACATGGTTACTTTTGCAAACAAGTTTTTTTGTTCTGAAGGGGTTTTGTTGTTGTTACTTGTTTGCCTCCCCAAAAATCCAGTAATTCTGAAGAGCAGCCAATGTTCTATGTGAGTTCTTTTAAAAAGCATACAAAACAACCCAAACTACTCCTGTGACAATTAGTATTCCTGATCTCTTTGACCACCTCCAATTGCCTTGATAATTGATACAGAGTTTAAAACATTCAGTTAGATGGCCAATTTTATACTACAAACAGCCTTGAGGGCAAGCGTTCAGAATACCAAAGAAAGGAAGCTCTGACTCAGCCAGGATGTACAATTATCAAAGAAGGAAGAGCACCTAACACAACACAGCTTCTTTAGTTCAAACCCCAGTGAAAGTTCTCTTCAACATGATATCTTGTTTCCATGCAACAGCTCCGACTCAGTTCACCAGAAGTACCAATAGTGGCCATTTATCCCCATAAACATAGTTCTAGTGAGATAGTAAAAAAGATCCATCATCACTCACCAAATCACATCACTCACTACACGACTGTAGAAAAAAAACTTAATCACAATGTGCTATACTAGCAGTTTCCTGGAATGAAGTTCCTCTCTGACACATTCTTCTGTGTGATTTTAAACAAACAAAAATGGTTCACAGATTTTTTTTCTTGGGCTTCTCTAATAGTCCACCTGCGTGTGGTTCCTCTAAAGGCTGTAGAGCTCCCGTCTGTGAAGGACAGACCTTAACAACTGCAAGGTCAAAAAAATTCTGAACCAGAGCACAAAGTCTCCATTTGCTAGCTATGGATCTGAATTAAAAGACAAACACCACTAGCTTCAGAATGCCATGTAAATAACTATAGTACTTGCCATAATAGTACTGCAAGACTTTAGGACAGTTAGGTCTTAAGCTAGAACTCAAAAGGACATTTTCTGTTGTCTCTTTCCACAGGACACATCTTTAAAAGACCACATACACTCTGTATAGAGCTGTTCTTACGGGCTGATGCTGCCCTCAACAGCTCTTGCAGAATTTATGGGTTATGCTGAACTCAATGGCTCATTCAGGGATCAGCTGACAAGCAACGCTCACATACTGCAGACACTGTTTAGTCATGTCTGAATTAACATTCATTTTTCCAGGTTTGTTTTAAGGTTTTGTGTGGACATACAAACCCTGCAGCAGAAAGTAAAAAGTGAAAGGTTTTGCAGTTGCTAATTTTTCACTTTCCCTGAAAAAAACTAGAAAAAAGTCTTGAACCAGAAATAATGAAAGGGTAGCAAAATTCAACAGGCTGAAGGTATCAAGTTTCAGATAAGCGACTTGCAGGGGGAAGAAAGTCAGTTTGACAAAAATTAGATCTGATAAATAACAGCATATTCACTGAAAATTCTGTTAATTTCCCAGTATAATCAGGAAACTTTGTTTCCATTTCTGGCATTTTACCTCTCACCCACAACAGCAAAGTGATGAACTTTAATTCTGCAGTTACATCCTGTTCCTGTGTTATTATATTTTCCCACCATCTTGCAGAAACCTGACTGCTTCCTTCATGGATAGCTTTCCTTTCAAGTTTTAGGTGTATTCAAGTCTCTTCCTGGGTGAGACATTTACAAATCATGATACCTTCCTGACACAGTAAAAAGCTTTTCCTTTGTATTGCCAACTTATGATTAAATATGCTACCTATTTTTATTGCAGTTTTTAAACTTTCTTAAGAAGAAAAAAAATGTTCTACCTCTACTGTTCCTGACATGCAGAACAGTTCTTTACCTTGGTATTATTTCAGAAATACACTGGTATTTACAAATACAAAGGAAGCACAGCTCAAGCATAAGATTTTCTTTCCATATTATCAGTGAAAATTTAAGAACAAAAAAACACGTAACACAGGAATCATTACATGGATAGTTCCATTAGTTTCTGTTCTAATCCAAATCCTTCACACCACACAAAAGAAGAAAAAAAAAGCAGTATTACTTAAAGAGTCAGTAATCTAAATCTGGCCTGTTTAGACTGACCTCACTTGTCTCCATAACATTCCTTTCAGCATCATGTCTGGAGGTCAGTCCTACATAGTGCAGTTAAAAAATGGTATTTTACCACAACTGAAGTTTTTCCGTTTTATCCACGCAGACTAAACTGACTTTTTCCAAACAATGCAGTTTGTTGCAGTCTGATTGCACACCTAAAGTGACTCTAAATGGCACAAAGCAGGAGACAGAAATAAGCTCCATTATATCATTCTCTTAGAAAACAAATAGTGCCGGCACAAAATAAACTATGTGTTAGACTGCGTCAATGCTGAACTTTTACACAGAATCTCCTGCATCATCAGCAGCAGAAGCAGTCACAGAGCAATAGTTTTGACAAGGTGCTGACATTTTACAGCCTCATCATCTAATCCTATTGAGAGCAAGTGCAGACATGATAAAGAGCTAATGAGCTTCTCTGTGCACACCACTCCACTCACAACTGCTGCTAGCGCAGGCTCACAGCAAACAGAAAGGTCAGCCAACAATGCTCTAGTTGCATCTACTATCATCACTCTATGTCAGGCTACTGAAGAAGCCCCAGAAGAATTATGGGCTCCTCATTCCATATTTTGTCTTACACACGGCTATCAGCTGTGAAGATACCTCACCCATACTTGCTCTTGGCACAATCTAACGACCACATAATAAAAACGTCAACGCATAGTTAAAACTATCCCTCCAAGAGGTTTTTCAGTCAAACTGCCCTAGAGAAAACAGTCATACACCTCAAAAGCCTTACAATACTCTCACATGCCCCTGTTGTTAAGGGACAAAAAACTGAGCAGGTCTTCTCAAATAGCTAGAGATTTCATTTTTAAAAATCATGTAAAAAGGTATTCCATTCAATCCCAACTCATCAAGCAACTCTTAGTTTCCCTCTGCATTACACAAGTTTTCCATTTATGCAGAGTAGATTTAGACATTAAATCCTAATATGTGACAGAGCATCCTCTTTCTTGTCTTTAAGGCTCGTACAGGTTCTTCCTGTATACGATTGATATCTTCCTGAGTATTTTAGAGTTAAATATATAAATACCCAAGCACACATATATAAAATCCTGAAAAACTTCTTCCCCCCTTCATAAATTCATACAATCTTTTCCAGTCCTTTTCTTGCACAGTGTCTCACCACAATTTTAAAGAAACAGTACACATTTCCTCACAGGATATATAAGGTATACACTGTATAGTTGGGCAAAGGAGCAGGAATTCTATATTACAAATAGTAAAGTTTTAAAAATATCAACAAAGCAGAACGTTCTAACGTAACAAATGAAGAGCTCTACATTAAAAAAAGACTTCATTATTTCAGTATCTCTTTGTTTGCTTGTTTAATCATCCCCTGGGACAATCTGTGCTGTTAAGAAACGTGTAGAAAACAGTCATCAGTTTTTGTTGTTGTTCAATTAGTGCTATACTGAGTGTTTGAGCTCATGCAAGTGTCCTTTGGGGAAACGTCCTGCATGCCATTAGCACTATTCTTAATGAGGGAAAGCATGAAACTCCTTTAGTGCTCTGCCAGAATTGTTTTATCTTCAAGTCAAAAGAACAACTGCTTGGAGTAACCCCAAAAAAAGCATTTAACAATTACAAGCGGCAAACAATATTCCCAAGCACTACACTCATACCACTGTTCTATTTATAGGCTAACAGTTATTATACTAAATAATATGTGTATTAGGCAGCTTTATTATGCAGACAGTCATGATCCCCCAGTTAAGGCTGCTACAATGGTTTCCATTACAAGGCCAGTTTTGATCCCTTTTACTCTTTCTGCAAGAGGCAGGGTGGGGAACAGGAGGATGTTTCATGTTTGGTTTCAAGACAAAGGAGAATATTTTTAGGAAGCCTGAGGTTAATTGGATATGATGCTTTTGAGATATGGGACATAGGCATTCCTTTATTCTTTTTTGAAGAAAAAAGCTGTTTAATAGCAATGTTTTTGTTCATAAAAAGCATCCTCACTGGTTCCTCAGAATTTCTTTAAAAATCAAAATCAGAATTGAAAACTAGGTGAAAGGAAATACATCTAGCAAATACATAAAGACAAAAGATCTACCACTTTTCCTAGCTACGTTTATATTCAAAGTTATGTGTGCTTTTTTCACTGCAGAAAAAGCAAAGCAATAATTATTAATTAGACTTAAAAATAAAAGTAACTAAAAGCAACATTCTTAATTCTTATCAGCAATTCCATCCCTATTATAGTTCTTCATAAACAGTGTGGGGAATAAAGCATTCCCTCTTGTAGTTGCTCTTTATCTCATGCCCCCCCCCCCCCTTTTTCATGTCTCTAGGTTTTCTATCTCAGCTTCATAATTCTGACATCAAGCATCTTCCCGTCTCAGACACCTCTTTGATCCTAGCTTCAGCACAATCAAGATCTACAAGTCTTGAAGCCTGCATATTTCTTTTTTTTGCTATCCCAATGAGTAACTGGAGAGCAGAGGATTTAATGAACAAGGTAAGAATACAGTTCTGGCAAAAAGTTTGCATTTCATACTTGTCATACACACAACGAGCTCATTTAAACAACACCTAAATTGGACTCGATGATCCGATGGGTCTCTTCCAATCTGGTGATTCTATGATTCTAAAAGCATTCCTTGTCTTCTCAGCTACTCATGCATACTGTAACACACACCCTTACAACACATGCACCATGGACACCAGCTGGCACAAAATCCACTCAGAGAAGCACCCATAAAAAAGCCTGAATTTAAGTAGACACTGTGCATGACTTACAGAAACAGAATGAAGGCAACTTATTTCAGTTAGATTTTATATAGAATCTTCTTAATGAGGCAAGAACTACGTAATTATAGAAACAACAGCAATATCTCAGTGTCAGGGAGAATTAAACAACTGAAGAGATTTCACAGACCTGCCACTTATTCATGTCACCCGATGAGAGGAAAAAGGTAAAGTACAGCCATTCCCAGTTCTAAATCCAGAAATGCAATAGGTGTCTCTGTACTTTTTATCTTTTAGTTCTATCCACAAAACTGCAAATTTGGGCATTTGTTTGAGAGTCTGCATACCTGACTGCTGGGAAGGATAACAGAGTCTACTTATCCTCACACTTACTGTTTAGTGTACTAGTAAATACCTCTTTACTGTTCTTTCTCTTTACCAAGAGCTCAGTAGGATTCATTCTCTAAAGCTGTCTTACAACTGTAGTAAAATTCCTTAATTCTATGACAATCTTGCTTCAAGTCCCATGCAAGTGTTAAGGATATGCTGTTACATATCTATATCCATATCTATATATATAGATATAAAAAAATGTGTGCAGTCCTGGCCCAGTTTAAGAAGGAACATGAAGGTCCTTTAAAATATTCAGAGGGCAACAAAGTTGATGAAAGGGCTGGAAGGAACATCCTATGCAGGGCAGCTAACGACTTTGGGTTTGTCTACTTCGGAGAAAAAGAGGTTGAAGGGTTGTGAAGTCAGACTATGTTTACCTCTTTGCCTTAAACATTTTGTCTGAGGACTACTCATTTCTGGCTACAGCTTTCTGAGAGGTGGAGAGCGAGGTGCTGATCTCTTCTCCCTCATAACCAGTCATAGGATGTGTGAGAAACGTTGAGAGCTACACCAGGGGAAGTTTAAACTGGCATGAGGAAGCGCTTCTTTACTGAGAGGGTGGTCAAACACTGGAGCAGGCTCCCTATATAGATGGTCAAAGCTCCATGCCTGTCAGAGTTTAAGAAGCATTTGGACAATGCCCTTAATAAACTACTCGAAGTTTTGGTCAGTCTTGATGTGGCCAGGCAGATGATTGATGTATGTCCCTTCCAGTTGACATAGACTACTCTATTCTAAAAGCTTTTCAGCTGTGGAGTGACCATACACACGCAGCAGGTCTCTAACTTACTCTTCTAGAGGTCTATGGTAATTTGGCCTGCTCTACAATGGGCAAATACATCTTAAGGATTTTAAGAGGCTGAGATTTAAAACACTGGGAAAAAGTTTTAGAAACGCTAAATTGTTTCCGATAGCCTATTTTTTTTTTCCCTAAAGAGCTTATTCAGGTTCATTTTGATATCACAGGTATCTTTATACAAGTCAGAAATCGATTATGCAGGTGAATCAGCGTAGCTGATTGTGTATGAGTATTACTGAATACACAAAGCAAACCTTAAGAGAAATTTTTCGTTTATTTCTTTATTTTCACATCGCTATGTCTCACTTAAGTTTACACATCTTCCATATTAAAAAAAAAATCTAATTTATGAGGCTGTAAAAATACATATTTCTTAAAAAACAAAATCACCATTTTTTTTTCACTCAAAGGAGAGAATCTGGAAGTAGACACTTGGCACAAGGTTTGCTCACTTTTTGCTCACTTGCTTTGTAAGACACGGGTATACACAGACGTTATTGAAGTTGTCATGTGTCTGCTACATCTGAGATGAATGCAGGCTAATTCCTGGCAAGCTGCCCTTCAGTAATAACAGAGCTAGGTATGACTCTGAATTAAACCACAGAAAGCCCCATACTAAAAGAGGAGAGACAATTCAGGTGAAGGAGCTGACATAGGGTAAGTGGTTACGCTGTAAAAATTTTGCTCACCTGGCAGGGCTGACAGCTTCTACCAACAGGTCTCACAAAGGTACCTCAAGTGCTGCTGTTCTATAGATAGCGCTGACTCTCATGACTACGAACACCAGGGTTTACTCAAACGAGATTTACAAGTCTCAATGAAATTTTCAAAAATGTTTGTTCCAAAAACTGATCACAAGGATTTTCAGCTTTATATGAAAATCCAAACACATTTCAGCATTTCAAGATACTCATACTATACATGGACTAGCACTGTTCACAGTTTGATGTCATCTGTAGTGTCAGAGCTCTGAATTCTCTCTTTCTTTTCAATGCTTCATTATACTACTAAGTTATTTATAATAGCAAGACATACATAGATTGCAAGCAGCTCTTCTAGAAATGACTACTTTTATCTAATTTGAGTGACCCAATGTACCACAGGTAAGAGGACTGTGGAACTGAAGTAGAGCAAATAAAGACTAGCATAGCACACTTCCTCGTTCAGAAGTGCCAAACTCAGCTTTCATTTAGGAGCCATTTCACTCTTAACAAACTTAAGTTTATGCAAGACCTACATATAAATTAACCTGTGCACTGTTGGTCTTGTAAATTACATGGATGTATTTGTGCCCAGTTTATAAAATCAGTTCTATGGACATTTTAAAATAATTAAATCATTCAGGGCAAATCTTCAGTACTCCTTACCTGAAGAAATCTTGCAGAACAAGGAAAGACATACCACATTCCAATACATTTTAAACAAGACTAATAAACACAAGCCCTTTTATACCATGACCAAGATGCCAAAGAAGCAGTTACATATATTACTCATACATTAATACAAACAAGGTGTAGCAATCTTAGGTAAAATTCAGATTGTCAGCAAAGATTCAGCAAAAAAATATGATTTGACAGCAAGAGTCATGAAAGCACTAGGATTCAGTATCTCAAGCATATTATTAAGACTACCATTTATAGTAACAAGACGGAAAACATGCAACTGAAACAGACATAAACTAACTGTATGCTTGTAACAGAGACAGAAACATATTCTGAGTCTTTAGAAGAAAGAAAATGTTAATCTAAGGATTAAATTTCATTAACTTCAAATCAAAATGGGCTAACTCCACAAGGCACTTGCCCCCACCTTCCTCCCAGAAATTATAAGCCTTCAGGTGGCACAATTGAGTGTGTTGGACATAGCTGTCTCAGTCAGAGAAAACCAGACAGTACCTTCATTAGAACTACTCCCAACTTCAGTGTAGGTCAGAGTCCAAATTATCCCATTTATTGTCTCTGGTTTAAATTTTATATTTAACTGCAGTAAGACAATTGCGTGACAATAGCCTCTCCAGAGCTACCTTCACTAACAGCAAACATTAATCTGACTGCTAATTCGTAACCAGAGAAATGTGCCAAGTTCAGATATGTGGCATGAAGAGGAACTACTGCTACATAAAGAGGAATGGAGCTTAGTGCATAATAGCATGTTTTCCCCATTTTAAAATGATTTACCTGGAGATATAGCCTTGTGGAACTGATACATGTCTTCTCCAATCAGTTCCTGTGCAATCTGCCTAATCTTCCGTCGGATAGCATCTAGCTTGACTTGAGAGTCATGTAGTACTTCCTCCCCATTGGGAGCACTGCAGTCATAAAACAGAAACTGAAAGAGCAGCCTTCAAAACATGAGCAAGCAGCTAAAAAATATACATTTTATTTTACTAGCCAGTACAACAGTTTCAGGAAAAAGCAAAGTTGATATTGGAATAAGAAACACTTTAACTTCATGGATACCTATTGCAGATTCTGAAATTCTACATATTCCTACCATGACCATGACCAACCAGCCAAATACAGTTCTGGTAGCATTATATTTATTCCAGACTAGAGTTTTAATTATTGCTTAAGTAAGAACAATGAGAAATGTGTTAAAATATCAAAAAAAGTATTCTGAAAAACTAGCAGTACTTGCAAAATTCCTTCAACCTCTTAAAAGGAAAACCAATACTTTGCAATAATTTCTAGTATTGCAAAACCTAATACATGTGACTTTTATAAAGAAGTAATTACAGACTATGCTGTTTGGGAACAGCTGATATATCTGATTCACAACCATAATATATACCTGGCATTTAAAGTTTAGTTGANTTCAGGTGAAGGAGCTGACATAGGGTAAGTGGTTACGCTGTAAAAATTTTGCTCACCTGGCAGGGCTGACAGCTTCTACCAACAGGTCTCACAAAGATACATGAGGTAGCAGGCCTCAAGTGCTGTTGTTCTATAGATAGCACTGACTCTCATGACTACGAACACCAGGGGTTACTCAAACGAGATTTACAAGTCTCAATGAAATTTTCAAAAATGTTTGTTCCAAAAACTGATCACAAGGATTTTCAGCTTTATATGAAAATCCAAACACATTTCAGCATTTCAAGATACTCATACTATACATGGACTAGCACTGTTCACAGTTTGATGTCATCTGTAGTGTCAGAGCTCTGAATTCTCTCTTTCTTTTCAATGCTTCATTATACTACTAAGTTATTTATAATAGCAAGACATACATAGATTGCAAGCAGCTCTTCTAGAAATGACTACTTTTATCTAATTTGAGTGACCCAATGTACCACAGGTAAGAGGACTGTGGAACTGAAGTAGAGCAAATAAAGACTAGCATAGCACACTTCCTCGTTCAGAAGTGCCAAACTCAGCTTTCATTTAGGAGCCATTTCACTCTTAACAAACTTAAGTTTATGCAAGACCTACATATAAATTAACCTGTGCACTGTTGGTCTTGTAAATTACATGGATGTATTTGTGCCCAGTTTATAAAATCAGTTCTATGGACATTTTAAAATGATTAAATCATTCAGGGCAAATTTTCAGTACTCCTTACCTGAAGAAATCTTGCAGAACAAGGAAAGACATACCACATTCCAATACATTTTAAACAAGACTAATAAACACAAGCCCTTTTATACCATGACCAAGATGCCAAAGAAGCAGTTACATATATTACTCATACATTAATACAAACAAGGTGTAGCAATCTTAGGTAAAATTCAGATTGTCAGCAAAGATTCAGCAAAAAAATATGATTTGACAGCAAGAGTCATGAAAGCACTAGGATTCAGTATCTCAAGCATATTATTAAGACTACCATTTACAGTAACGAGACAGAAAACATGCAACTGAAACAGACATAAACTAACTGTATGCTTGTAACAGAGACAGAAACATATTCTGAGTCTTTAGAAGAAAGAAAATGTTAATCTAAGGATTAAATTTCATTAACTTCAAATCAAAATGGGCTAACTCCACAAGGTAGTTGCCCCCACCCTGCTCCCAGAAATTATAACCCTTCAGGTGGAGCAATTGAGTGTTGCACATAGCTGTCTCAGTCAAGAGAAAACCAGACAGTACCTTCGTTAGAACTACTCCCAACTTCAGTGTAGGTCAGACTCCAAATTATTGCAGTTATTATATCTGGTTTAAATCTTATATTTAACTGCAGTAAGACAATTGCGTGGCAATAGCCTCTCCAGAGCTAACTTCACTAACAGCAAACATTAATCTGACTGCTAATTCGTAACCAGAGAAATGTGCCAAGTTCAGATACGTGGCATGAAGAGGAACTACTGCTACATAAAGAGGAACGGAGCTTAGTGCATAACAGCATGTTTTCCCCGTTTTAAAATGATTTACCTGGAGATATAGCCTTGTGGAACTGATACATGTCTTCTCCAATCAGTTCCTGTGCAATCTGCCTAATCTTCCGTCGGATAGCATCTAGCTTGACTTGAGAGTCATGTAGTACTTCCTCCCCATTGGGAGCACTGCAGTCATAAAACAGAAACTGAAAGAGCAGCCTTCAAAACATGAGCAAGCAGCTAAAAAATATACATTTTATTTTACTAGCCAGTACAACAGTTTCAGGAAAAAGCAAAGTTGATATTGGAATAAGAAACACTTTAACTTCATGGATACCTATTGCAGATTCTGAAATTCTACATATTCCTACCATGACCATGACCAACCAGCCAAATACAGTTCTGGTAGCATTATATTTATTCCAGACTAGAGTTTTAATTATTGCTTAAGTAAGAACAATGAGAAATGTGTTAAAATATCAAAAAAAGTATTCTGAAAAACTAGCAGTACTTGCAAAATTCCTTCAACCTCTTAAAAGGAAAACCAATACTTTGCAATAATTTCTAGTATTGCAAAACCTAATACATGTGACTTTTATAAAGAAGTAATTACAGACTATGCTGTTTGGGAACAGCTGATATATCTGATTCACAACCATAATATATACCTGGCATTTAAAGTTTAGTTGATCTAATTTCTTTTAAACTTACCCCTCGCCACCCTCAAATAATCTATACAGTGTATAGTTTACAGTCCATTTAAGGAACTACTGATAGACAGGTCTTGAGAAAACATTTATCTGAAAGAAAAGCTACAATAATAGCTAAAAGGAAAGGTGAAATAAAAATACAGCATGGAAAGCTTCCATTCTTATAAAACCAGGAATGTCTTACAAATCAGGAACCTAAAATTCAGAGTGAAGAGTTTTTTTGTTGTTCTTTCTTCTACCAGTTCCCAGCTTTCTAGCCCCTGCGGTGGGAGCAGCTATTTACAGTCAAGGCTATCATAATTTCTAGAATTATTACAATGCCTCTTCACAGAAGACGACCAAGATAAAAGAGGGCAACTTCACAATCTCTATTTATAATTGCTACTACTATGGTAACTATAAATAGTTACTACAATGGCAGAAATGCATTGTTAAGTAACAAAAAATAAATTTGAGAAAAGGGAAGGGGAGAGCTGTTGTAACTGCAACACGCAAGACCAGCGTCTGACACGTAGGGTAAACATTTTATACAACAGGCTATGCAAAGTTTAATTTTCCTGTTATCCTTCTATTTTGTCTGTAGCTTCTAATGATTGCTTGAAGGCTCGTGAGCACAAAAAACCTGTAGAAGCTTAAAACTCCACACAAAAACCTCTGTCTGCAGTATTGAAGTAAAGGGAACCCAGGTCCCCCTCTCTTTGCACTGGTGATCTAGGGTGGGGCTGCAAAAACCAAAATGGGCAAGTAACTGCAAAGGCAACCAACCTGAAGGAAGGGTTCACACTTTTTTCTCCCAGCTCACTGATGGCTGGAGAGCTCTCATCTGCTGTTACACACTATTATGCTGCCCCTGTTTAATATGCCAATAAAGTCAACTGAGAAACCTGAACCAGAAGCTTTGAATTGTCTAACTCGAGTATGCACACATTAGCTCAAATACACCCTAAAGGACATTTATGAGAAGTTAATTAAATTCCTCTAAACAGAACATTGCTGCTATGAACTACAAATAGAGAGAACACTGCAAGGCAGTTGCTAGGTTTCTAGAATCACTGTAATGATCAATGCAACTCACCTGATATACCTGTGCAGCAGAAATATTGTTCTTTTGCTTTCAATTGTGATATCACGACTGAGCTTCACAAGCCGTTCATATTTATCGTGCCTTGTGTCAAGCTCCTGCTGAAAAGCTGCAGAGTCAAACATCACAGTAACGTGCATGGTTATCACATGTACACAGTGCAGGGAAAGAGCAGCCAGGCTGTGCTACTTAAGGGCCCCACCTCCAACGGCCGTAACCCCAGGTGCCTTTTCTCAAGGTGGGCACCGCAGCTTCTCCTGCATGGGACATGGCTGCAGAGGCCACTACTGCCTATCATCTGCCAGAGCTGAAAAAATCATCATTCATTCTTTGTTTAATAAGTCATGCTTAAGTACACATCAACCCTGATGATGTTTTAAGGCAGCCCAAACAATTTTAAGGCGAAATACTTGTCTAAACTAGTAAAACCTACACTGCAATATTGATATTTAGGAAATAGACTCAAAATTTCACCCAAATTCAGCAAGATAAATTAAAAAATAAAACCCCCCACAATCATTGGTAAGTAAAATTCACCAGTCTCTAGAACAACACAAAGGCAATTGACTAAAGCACTATATTGTTAAAAATGCACCATTTAGTAAAAAGAAAAGTTGCATTTCACATCCCAACTGGAACTGGCCATAAGTCAAGTATTTTAACATCAAAATTTTTCCAAAGAGCTGAAAAAGTGTGTACGACCATTTATTTTTACACATTAAGTAATTCAGGCAGCATACATAGCAAGAACATGACACTTCACCTTACACAGCTTGCTCAGTTATAAGCCATCTGGAGCAGAACTTTTCTTGTGCCTGACACAAAGACAAAGACCACCGATGTCTCCTCCTGGAGCTTATCAGCACTTGTGCAATACAAACTAGTGCAATACAAAGAGTGGATCCTTGAAAATCTGAATAAACTGTGTTGCTTACATCCTTTCTGAAATTAAGCAAATGCTGCTGATTGGAAAACAGGAAAGGAGGGAAACAAGGGTTGTTTTGAATCTGAACTAATGGCAACCTTATGATAAATTGATATGCTTGAAGGTTAAAAATTAGAAAACATAGTTGCGCTCTTCAATTCAAGTATACGTATATCATTCAATATAAAAGTTTAATTGTCAAAGTTAATCATCTGCAAAGCTGACTTAGACAGAAAAAAAAAGAAACACGTTTTAAAGAAAGTAAGGAAATTACACAGTGTTGAAAGGACCATCTCTAACAGCCATACAGCTCTTACTTCTTCACCTTCCTTAGCCACATAAAAAATGAGGGGGACAGGAAAAATTTTACACTAAGAATTGATCTACACCACACCTCCTTCCTTCTCCTGTCAAAGTTTATCGTTTCTGAAGCTTAACTTTGCCTTGAAAGGGCTTCTCTAATGAGAAAGTTAGACTAGAATTACTGTAGTTTAAATCTGGCTTTGTGCAAAATCCTGTGAAAACAATTTGATAGGAGGGAAGTTTAAACTTGCTTATTTAAAATAAATAAAACATAAGTTAATTTTAGAAAGGCACTCAAACTGAAATAAGTGTCTACATACAGGACATTCAGCTAGCTAAACTGTTATTTTAGAAGATGCTTGTGTAAACAACTACCAACTCACAAATCAATGCATCCAGATTTACACTAAATGATCTTACTTATCTATGCACAAAAGCTAAGGTCAACAGCTAAGAGCCTTCTTGGTCTCTCCAAAGGCAGCCATCTCCTCCTCTTGGCCCCATGGCTCAGATTTTGCATTACACCTCTGCCAATCTTACAGTTTTCTGACACCAAAGGACCTGGTCATCTTTTATCTGACTGAACACTGACACAGTTTGCTTAGCATCAGGTTAAGTACAGGCAGGATGAGCATCAGGAACAGGAGGTGGGATGAAAAAGGGAGTGAGTCATGAGTCAGTTGAAGCTATGTGAAATCCCTCTCTCAGGACTTTATTGCACAAAAAGGAAAACAACTTCTAAATATATGGTACCATGAGTCCAATTAGTTTCAAGTCTCTCCTCCAGAGAAAGCAGGTTTAGTCCTTCACTAAATACTAGTAACTTCATAGCAATTCCTACACTACCTGTTTTTATAATCTGGCTTTCCACATGCTTACTTACATTTAAAAGATTTCATCAAAGCTGAAGATGGATTAACATTCTCTTTTTCATCTCTTCTTTGGCCATGAGGAAAATTGTCATGCTTTCGTTTTCTGAACCCTATTAACAGAAGATAGACACACAAAAATATATTAAAAAATAAAGTAATTTCGCTAGAGCACTGATATTCTTAGAACACTTTTGACTGTAGCCACGTTTTACAAGATAGAACAAGGTAACTGGATGAACCCTATTGCCAACTGATGTCATTTTCATGTTGGCATGCTATTTTTTGCACCACATTCCTAATTAGAAAATTAGAAAAAAAAATTCTAACTATTTAGATGGATGAGCATGATAGGATTCCATGTTAGTTGGGTTTTTTGTTAAGGTCTTTACACCCTTTTATGTTTTCTTTCTGTAAGAGAATGACTGCATGAAAATCCATGTGTGAGCAAGGGCCTATGGGATTATCCCTTTCTTCCCCTTGTCTTTTTTAAAAAAAAACTGTATTATATATTCAGCTCAACAGGAGTCATTAAAAGGTTTTTATTACTGTAATTATTTACATTATGGATGTTTAGTAATCAGAAGAAGTAAGGCATCATTTTAGTAGACCACCATTATCCAGGTGTGCAGGTTTATCTCATTGCAGCATAGGTTCCTAGGTCCTTATACTCTGCCTTTTAACCAGTTTCTTCCCTTTTGATACTAATTAAGATGGCCTTTTATACCTCTTCCTTAGCCTCACTGTTTAAATCCTCACTCAGAGCTCATCTCTTTTGGATTGTGTTTTACTCCTAATTTATACTTTGTATTATTTCTTCCTTTTGTCCTTTTTTCACGCAGGACTAACTCATTATGTCCTCGATGTTTTAAGTGTTCCCCCCTCTTGCTACCTCCTCTCTGTAATAGCAGGACATTTTGTAACAGAAGCCAAAATCTGGCCAACTCTTTCATACAGGCATACCCTTCTGAGCATGTGGAGTTCTCTTAATTTCCTTAAAAGAAGAACAAAAGGAAGCTACTTAGAAGTCACAGAAGACCAGTGGATTTTAAAATGTTTCCGTTTAATTGTTTATTATCCCAAACCAAACCCAGAAGTGGGCGTAGCTACTTTCTAAAAGAGGAAACTGAAAATCAGTTTTTCCTTCATTTCTGTTGGGACATAAGTTCAGGGTTTTGTTTTTCCTGCAGCAGTTGAAATCATTACAAAAACAATCCCTGAAATAGTGCAGAGAATGAAACTCTCTGTAATATTACGAAAGTTGGGAAAATCATAGTGACCTACAGGAAAAAAACAGGCTCTCCTGAAGGGGAAGAAAGAGAAAAAAAGGTTCACCTGAAGATCAGAAAACCACAGACTGCAATAACAGTAACTTAGTGGCAATTTTAAAAAATAAGCCAGCTTCCTCGTTGCAAAGCCAGCTTTCTGACTGAAGGGAAGCCTGCGCAACCACCTAGGCCAAGCCAAAGAGGTTAAAAAGCGAGTGTTACTGAAACTCGGGCACTTTACGGGCTTAACACTGATTCGGCTTTTGGCTGTAACTACTCTTCTGTTACCACCAAGGACGAAGACCTCTAAAATACACAGATCTGTGTCTGTGAAGCCCGAGCGAGGTGGTACGGCCTGTGGAGCCAGGGTCTCTCCCAGTGCAAGGGTGGGTTTAGTGGCACCGCAGATGAGCCCCTGGTTCACGGCGGAGGCTCGAACCCCTGAACTCTCCCGCCCGCAGCAATCACAGAACGGTTTGGGTTGAAAGCGACCTTAAGGATCAACCCTGCCGCGGGCAGGGCCACCTCCCACCGGCCCAGGCTGCTCAAGGCCCCCAGCTCCGACTCCTCGCTCTCCTGCAGGCTGGAGGAGCCACGCAGGCCCGCGCCCTCCCAGGTGGCGGCAGACGGCCCTGCTCCAGCGGGAAAAAGGCCTCGGAGCTTCAGGGGGCCGCGGCGCTGCGCCCCGCCGCCCCCAGCCGGGGGGAGGCAGGCAGACAGACAAGCCCGCCCGCCGCCGCCATCACCTTCTTTGCCGCTCATCTCGGCGCCGCCACTCAGCCAGGCCGCGTGCCCCCGGCAACTCGCTTCCGCCCGGCCGCGCCGACAGGGCCCCGCGCCCCGCCCCGCGGCGGGGCTGCCCACAGCTGCCTGACGGCAACGCGCCGATCGGGTCGAGGACGTTGACCGGTCGCCCGCGGCGGGAGAGGCGCAGTGTGATGCTGTGGAAGGAGCGGAGGGTGATGCCGGGTCTTGCTTGTCCGTGGAATTGGGGTAGCGCAGCGGACCCCGGCGTGCTTCTGAGCAGGCGGATTAGAGGGCAGCTACACTGCGACGCCCTCGTGGGGCCTCCCCTCCCGCGGCACGACGGGAATTGTAGTCCTGGGGCGGGGGCGAGCCCGGGGCTGTGCGGCGACCGGCGAGGGTGTTCCGGTGCTGGCTGCCTCCCTGCCCAACTCTACCCGATCCAACCCAGTGCGATCCAATGCAACCCAATCCATATAAACAAAACCCAATACAAGGCAATCCACTCCAACCCAAACCAACCCAATCCTACTCAAACTGAGCCAGCCTAACCCAATCCAACCCAACCCGATGGAATCCAACCCGATCCGATCCAATCCAATCCAATCCACCATCTGTAACAACCATCCAGCTTTTCCTTCTTCACCCTCATCAGCTGCATTTAAAAAAGGGGGGGGGGGGGGGCAGGGAAAAACTTAGACTAAGAATTGATTCGTTCCCTGTATCACATCTCCTTCCTTCTTCTGTCAAAGCTTACCGTTCCTGAAACTTAATTTTGCCTTATTAGGGCTTCTCTCATGAGAAACTTCAACTAAAGTATGAGTTTAAATCTGGTTTTGTGCAAAATCCTGTGAAAATCCAACCAAATCCAACCCAATTTGACCCAAAACAAACCAATCCAAGCCAACCCACTGAATGGGGGTGGCGGCATTGGTCCCATCCTCTATTCTTGTGAGACAAGACCATCTGAGACAGGTCCTGGAAACTGGAGACGTGAGCTGCACACCAAAAAGATCTGATAGTGAAGCCACCCGATATCTGGGAAAGAAATTGGAGAAACAGCAGACAGCTGCTGCCACAAGGGAGGCAGCAGGCACTGCAATAGAGCAGAGGTCCCCAGCCGGCAGGCAGGCAGAGCAAGGCATGAGGGGATGTAGATTGCTAAACTGAAGTGGCTTGGGACCACTAGTTCCTGAACCCCAGTTACTAGCATTCTGTGTTTTGTCAGGCCTGGTAAAAATAGTGTTTCATGTGCTAGGGATTTACTGTGAGTGTTCATAGGAGACATCACATGATTGAGTACAAGAGAGATGGATGCACACTGTAAACATCTCCCTGCGCACTGTTAATAGCTCCCTGCACTGAGAGCACTTGGTGATGCTTCAGTTTGTATGGTGATGAGCTACAAAAAAGTCTGCTTGCCCTGCTTTTCTTTCATACTTGTGCATCCTGATGTGTTCCTCTATCATGTTTAAAAAAGATAGATATTGCAAATCCCAAAACCAAAAGACTTGCAAATCTGCAGTCTTGCTGCTAGATTTCATTTATTCTCACAGCTGCTGCCTGTCTTAGTAGCTGGATTTTCAAGGAAACAAAGCCCATGCGAGCACAAAGGTGGAGTGCTCACAGCCTCTGTGTGTAGGTGTGCATGTGTGTCTTCCTCCCCACCCTTAATAATTTTTTTAATCTGTTGGTCAACTGGTAAGTCTGACAGAGAGGAAGAGCCCCCAGGAGTGATTACAAATATCCTGAGCAGGGGAAAAAAAAAAGGGTGGAACTTTCACCTTACTAGAAACTAGATAAGCCAAACTGTGAGATGCAAATGATTCAGAGTCCAGCATATGCAGAGCCCAGCCTTTTGGAGTTCTCCCAGAGCAAAGACACCAGTCCAGGCCCTTGTGTTTAATAATAAATAAATATAGCTATTAGTGAAGTTGAATATCAGGTGAATATGTCAACAGATTCAGGAGGACAATAAATTACAAAAATCATATAGTAGAGAAGTAAAGCTCTGACAATGAGCTGTAAATATTCTCAAGGCAGCCAAAGAGGAGTTGCTAAAACCTGGTATTTCCAAATATCTAGAACACATGACTTGGTCATGCAGTATTCAAAATTATTCAGAAATGTAACACAAAACCTCTCTGCAATTTCCTAATTTAAGAAAACAGATGTTAATCATATTTGAAAAATGGAATACAAAGAGGATTCCGTCCGATCTTCCTGAGGCTTGATCTGCACATTGAGTTGTGCAATAGCTTGTTTGCTACCCCACCAACTATATAGGAACTCTCTGCTTTCTAAGTAGCAAAAATCATAGCATGAAATGATTTGTGTCAGTGTTATCGCTGCATACATTTAAGCACAGCATTTTGCTTAAGAAGTGTACAAAGCTGTTTTTGGAAACATATACTTTTTTTTTTTTAAACCATGCTATTTCCCTGTTCTCAGCAGCCATTCAGGCAAAAAGCAGAATGGTTTTCGTTATGTTGATGTTGCAGAATAATGAAAAGAGCCCTGGCATTCAAATGTTTACCTACAGTGGAGAATTCTCAGCCAGTTGTGAGGAGTGGAGGTTTGGTTTTCCACTGATTGACACTGACACTTTGCACATGCCCAGAGATATCAACACCTTTCTCGACATCCCTGAGATGCTGTCATGAATAAGAGCTGGGTTGGTGGGGTTTTTTTCTATTTAAATATGGCAGTATTAAACTTGTATGGCAACAGGTTATTTGCACTATCTTTCCATTTCTTCTAACTGATAACTGTACCTTTCTGCCTCCCCTTCCAGTTATGTTTTCTTTATACCTGAAGAGAATGGCACCTGTACTTGCACAAGTGTGAAGGAGGAATAGTAACATTCTGAGGGTGTAAGTGGCAACAGAAAGAAGGTAGCTAAAAAAACCAAAAACAACAAAAACCAACCAAACAAGAAATCCCAAATAAACTAACAACAAGCCAACTATGTTTTCTCAGAAACTTAAAGTTACACTAAGATGTTGCAACCCATGTAGATTGCATATGCCTGTGCTCCAGATCCTAAGACAAAATCAGTAACTCAGCTTACTGGAAAGAGACTCTCAGTTGTGAGGACAGAGCATGAGTAGGTGGACCAGATATGATCTATGCCTTTCTGAGTGGGCAAACCAACTGTAAACAACCACCGTAGGAGGTAGGAACTTTTCATTTATTTTACTCCTGAAGTCTGCTGCTTCGGGCAATGACCTACTTAAGTAACAACACACCTACACTATATTCTTCAATGAGGTTTTTGCTCTGCTGCAGTATTGTCAGCAGAGACCACCTTGAAATGATGCTCAAGGGAGTGGAGAATGAATCTTTCCTTCTCTGGAAAAGCCCAAGCCTAATATCAGCTCATCTGAATACTGTGAAAGGCAGGCATAGGAGTGATGGCAGGCCCAGCTCAAGGACCACAGTAGTGAATTTGCCTCAACACCTGCTGCTTCAAGTAATGGAGCTGTACAGAAGCAGGGCCCAAAGGATTTGACAGACACATAAAATCACTGCATCTTTATGCCCTCAATCACTTCAGTGTAGCTCTTTGGAATTTTTTAAGATCCCTGGGTTCACTGGCAGCTCTCACAGCATACCCTTCATAGACCCATATGGCCTGAATTGCTTTACAGACAAATGCTATCTTTGCAGTGCTCCCCTGTGTTTAAAAAATTGCCCTGTGAACATCTCCTAAAGTCTCTGCTGAAGCAAGAGCACTGTGGATAGTTAGAGCTGGAATCATCTCTGCATATCCTTTCGGGTTTTGTTTTATCTTGTGACATGATGTACTCTCTGAGCAGGGTTGTGAGGTTGCCTTGGAAATGGAGGGCTTAACCACAGGGCTATCTGTCATACTGAAACGTTCACGCTAGCCAACATAACTGTGAATGCTTCCAACAAACAATTGAGTGAAGTGAAGTGACAAAGAGCTTACAAAACGGTCACAAGGGAATTGTATAAACTGGGGTCAGATGTTCAATTTGAGGGTGTTACATGACCAAGAAGTTTTGCAGCTGGTTGACGAAAGGAAGCAGGAGGTCAGCTGGTCTCTAGTTGTTATAACAACAACCTGTTATGTTTCTCAGGCAACAGAGATGCCCGCAGTATGGATCGGAAGGATGATTTCCTCCTTTCCTGGAATAATGTTTGAAGGCTGCAAACATTTTTCAGCCAGCTGAATTTGGGATTTCTCTTGGAAGTGGTAGGATCGTCTCAAATGCTAAGGTGCCACAGTGGAGCCTTTGAGTGGATCACTGGAAAGATCTTGGGAATGCACCATTGATTTAGTCAGCTTGTAAAGGAGATAGAGGGAAAGAGAAGGACAAGGAGAACCTACAGGTTTATTGTAATAAACGAAGAAGAGACCCAGTTGTGCATTGCCTTTACTCCTAATGTTTAGTTTACATGTTCTAGGGGAAAACTGGCAAGTGACCCACTATGAATAATGTACCCATGGGGAATGTTTGTTTCTAAACATGAACAGCTAGTGCTTGGCTTATATCAGGGTGGGTGTGCTGTCTATTTTGTAAAGATTTAATTCTGCTGAGGCAACCACATTAAAAGAATTGCTTTGGAGGAATTCAAGGTGAGAATATCTTTATTCTGCATCTACATCAACACTAACACTCTTAATGTGGTAGAAGCGAAGTGCAGAGACCAACATTTTTTGCCCATCTGCCCATGTCCTTCTCTGTGCCTGAGCCCCTTGCAAATTATAACTCAAGTGATACTTTCATTTATATTAGTAGCTGCTTCAGTTTGGCTAACTTGATGAAATGCTGGGCTTCTCTATCATAGTGGCAGGACACAGGAAAGTTATGGGCTGCAGTTATGGTTTGTTGTAGTTTAGGTAAAGATGCTGAGGGTGTAAGAGTTGTAAACAAAGCAAATACCAAACATTTCCTTCAGCTATGGGAGTCACAAAAGTGAGGGAGCCTGAAGGTGCAGTTCTCATCAGAAATGGTAAAACTGATCAGAGAACAGCAGAATGTGAAAGGTTTTTTACACCTACCTAGGACTCTCATCTGAACCCTACCAACCCTGAAGACCCTGGGATGC
This sequence comes from Piaya cayana, assembly GCA_013389865.1. NCBI lineage: Eukaryota > Metazoa > Chordata > Aves > Cuculiformes > Coccyzidae > Piaya > Piaya cayana. Next base: position 164,538 of record WAAB01017710.1, read on the forward strand.
TCCTTCAGTGCTTATGGCCCTCAGTACCCTCTAGATAAGCAGTGCCAAATATGTATTCTGCTTCATTCTCTTTGTCCTCTTCGGTGCTGCATTTTTGAGGTAATGGTTCTAAGCAGACAGTTAATCTGATTCATCTGCAGTTAACCCTCTATAAGAAGGAATCTGAGAATGGTGTCTGTGTCTATGTCTGAGAGCGGAAAAATATTACATTATATATAGAAACCCCTCATTTGTGACAATGTAAATCAGGAATAATTCTGTTTAAATTGGGTACCATTTTGATGACTATCAGGCCTTGAGAATTCCCAGTGTACAGATTATTTTATACTTTGGTAAACGTACAGCCAAAAAACACAGCAAGGCTTAAGTAGTTAGAGAAATGCTTTCCCAACAATTCCCACCAAAAAAAGTTCTGTTAAAAAGCAGTTAAGGTTGCTCCAGGGCAAAACACACCCACACAAGAAATGACAGGTTAGGGGAACCATCTTCCCGTAAGCCATCAGGTACGCCTCACATTAACTACTCCCAGTTACAGACTTCAAACCCAACAAGAAGCTTCCCCTATTCTGCGGGATGAAGAAACAAACTAAATACGCATCCCTCCAACATGCTTCAGTACAAAACCATCCAGCTCCACCAACATTTACATTAGTGGCTGGTGCATGTGTAAAGACTATGGTGATTATGGGGAAAAAAATGGAGACTAACAGGTGTCCCCACTACGAATGCATTCTGCCAGTACTAGTGAGGGGGGCCTTCTTTGACTTCATCAGATTCTGTCCTCTCTGTGGTTGACCACACAATTTAGAAGACCCCTTCCCCAATGCAGAGCTGAAGAGCCATCTGTTGGGGTTTTTTAGATTGGAGGATGAGCTATTTGATGTACTAACACTGCAGTAAATCTGGTTCCCTTGCTCAAAAAAAAAAAAAAAAGAAAAAGCTATATATGCATCAGCTATTTGTATGAGACTTCCTCTGGATGATTTAGTCCCACCTGAGCCAGGAGAGATTTTTACATGAAAGGGGAATTGCCACGAAATGGTATAGGGACAGACAGGTTCTTTTGGAGATCCTGGGCAGAACAAGGACAGCACTAAGTTGTATTTACAATCAAAGCTTTAATGTTTTTTTACATTTTCTGATCATGATAGCATACAATTTTATGATGAAAGTAGCACAGGATTTTTATAATCATAATCACATACCACAGTTTAATAAGTAGTGTAACACAGAATTTATATCACAGCTTAGGTTATTGTTCTTCTTCACCTGGACTTTCTGCAGATCAAGTCATGTCTTACCACTTGGCTTTCATTATTAATATAACAATCATAATGTAGACTTGAAACACAATAAAAGAATACAAGTCACTCAGACCTTGGAGGAAGCAGATGGCAGTGGAGGCATCCCTGGCCACCGTAGCATCACAGGTTTTGCCACTAAGCAGCAGTTTTGGTCCAAGTCCCACTTAGAACTTTAAAGTGCTTTATTTTCTAGACAGTGCCCTGTGTGCTGCTACATTTTCCTGTTTGTGAGAGGGTGATCACAGCCTGATTGGCAGAGTACCTAGGATCTTCAAGGTCAGCAAGGAGGGGAGTAGTCAGCTCAGTGCACAGGAACCTTGAGGCTGATAGAGGGGGTAGAAAAAGCCTGCCTGATGCATATAACTTTCCAGACCTGATAAGAAAGGGATAGGGGACAAATATTTGACTAGCTCAGTAACAGAATTGCCACTTGCCTTAAAAAATGATGTTAGTTATGCTAATCATATTACCAGGGATCAGGATCAGGGAGTACTTGTTACTGGTCTATGTTGAAGAAGTCTTTTCTTCAAAGTGTGTTGGTGGCCTTCCATCTGCCTTCCCACACAGTTTTTTACCTTCCCACACCTAGCTCCTACTTTCAGTCAAGTTTCTTCCACTCTGCAGGGTCACAGTAACAGGTACCAACCAGGTTTTACCTTGTTTAAATGCTAAGGCACAGTTTGTTCTGCCTTTTTGTACCCAGGTACCCTGGAACAATGTCTTGGTATTTTACCAGAAGTCTTTATCCGCTACCTCTGTGCCACAGGGGGCTCATGATCCTTCTCATACTCTGAAGAAAGGCAAAGATGTGTTGGTCCAGGCACAGAAACTAGAATATTTATGTTGGACCTCAGGGGAAGGTAAATTCTCTTCCTACACAGAGCAGCATCCAAACAAAGGATTAAAAACAAGAAGATGAAGTACAGTAGTTTTACAGAGCTTTGTCCATTGAAAATGAGCTGGAGAAGATTTTTTCAAGAGGTATTAGTCTAAGAATGTAATTTTTTGTAATGGGTGATGGCCTTGAAGATGCTGAGGACATACACGTGCCAACACTATGACTTGTTCATAGTCTGTGTGTCTCCAAAATTCTAGCCCTGCTCTCCCTAACTTCTGTGCTGTGTGATCAGCTCTGATCTGAAAAACTTAAATCATTACAAAACCGTGCTCATTACAGACTGAACATTTTGTAGTTCTGTCACAGTGCAAGGGCCCCTGAGAGAAGACTAGTAAAGGTTTAATATGCATTTATAACCTCACCTTTAAAAAGTCAGCATGAAGTATTTATTTTCCTGTCCTCCAGGAAAATCTGTTTATATAAGAAAATCTCAGATAAACAATATTAGAAAACTCTAATAACTGAGAAATTAATCCAAATGCCTTTTTCATTCTAAATGCCTTTATTAATGTTTTCTAAGTTTGCCATGGACTAAAGGGGAATACACAACACAGAGTAAGCTTAAAGCAGAGGGCTTTACTGGATACTTATACAGGACATGCATGTCTTTGCTCACTGGTCTAAGTACATGATATGAAAATGAGTGGAATCTTTTTTCTATTTCCATGACAAGTATACAACCCATATGGAAGTCATCAGCATCAATGTTAAGCTTCCCTGTAAGCTCTTTTGAGCTGCCATTATTAAAAATACCTTACGTGTACACCTGTACAAGTTGAAATCTTGGAAGAACATGTTTATTCCCCAGAAATCAAAGTGCTCTCAGCTTGGAAGCCTGCAGGGGATAGTGATCATAAAGGAGCCAGAGAGCAAAAGGAATGCTGAGATTTCAGAGCCTGCGTGATTACCCACAGCTGTACAAACAGTACAGTGGAGAAAACAGATTGACCTTGGCCATGTTTTGATAGTGCCAGATAACCAGGTCCTTCAGCAAGCCCTGTTTCAACATGAAGAGGAAAGAAGAGACGGTGACCCCCAAGGAACGTGAGGAAGCAGAATAATGACTAAAGAAGCAACATCACAAGTCAGCAACTTGAACGTCTCCAGGAGACTGCTGATAGAACTGGTTGGTGATGACAGACATAGGCTTTACCTACCTGACAGTGTGAGAAGTGGATCAGACTGGCTATCTGACAGTAATATCTCAAGTACAAGTAGACAGGACATTTCAAAGCATGAATTATTATGTCTTAATCATCCCATAAGTAACCATGGCAGTGAAATTTTAGCTTGTTTGCAGGGAATTTGAAACAGAATTTAAGAGGCAGTAAGTATTTTGTTGTGCTTCTAAATCTACAGAGCTATGGCTGTATTTTCCCAGCTTATTAGTGCCTGTTTCCTCCTGTATAGAGGAAACATAGGAAGGCCCTATCCTAGCAAGTTATTGTAATGCTTGCTCTCTGACCTCCCCTTCACCCTTCCAAATAGATATTTTCTTTGCTGTTTCCTCACACCACTGGGGAACACACCCTCCAAGACCAGGGCTGCTTGCAAAGGAGTGAACACTATCAATAGGCTGGCCATGAGCATCCCCTTTAGCTATGCCCCGCTAGGGTTGTTAACTTACATGCTTAACTTAATCTAGGAAATCTCTGCCCTGTCATGGTGGGTGAAATACAGTGGATCAGCTCACTGGTAGAGAGCCCACTAGGTGTTAGACCTGTGAAACATAGAGGCTTGATGCAGGTTGAAATCTAGAAAAGAACTTCCTCCAGAGCCTCCCGGAACGTGGAACAGGTGATCCTCAGAATGGTTGCAGCAAACAGTTTAAGGATTGAAGGAAACCTTATCTCTGCTGAGCTGGGAAACTGAGTGTTACACAATACTTGTTTTTCTCACCTTGTGAATTCTGTCCTTATAATGTGCAAATCCTCAGGGATAGACGTATTCACCACCATCCAGCATCTTGGCAACTAGAGAATAAAGAAAAGATGTTTGGAGAGCTTGTGAAGATCACGGTGAAGAAAATTACTGTAGTTCCAAGATTATAAAAGTTCACTAAATAAGAAAAAAGAATCAGCAACAACAAAACGTGGCAGAAAGGAGTCAGAAAGGGATCAGAAGGCAAAGGTTACTCTTCTGTCACTCAGTCACTAGTGGTGAACTCCCCTCCTACCACTGCGACTATGAAAGTGCTTCCTTGTTAAGGCTTCACTTCTAGCTGATGCCAGCTCATCAGGGAAAGCATCTCCCTGATGAAAACAAACTCATGTGTTCCCCTGACACTACGTTGCTCCTGCAGTGCTACAGCTCTCAAAGAACCTGAGTGACTCTAAAGAGAAACACAGCATTTACCCTGGTTGTTTTGCTCTCCCCTTTCAAACACTCACTTCATATACTACAGTCAGTAAAGCAACACTCTCGAATTTTACAACCCATTCTCCCCAGAGCCAGAAGGCATAAAGCATTTACACAGTCACAATGAGAGAACTAAAAATATAAAATACATGAAAATACATAAAGCTTGCTTGGAATGTCCCAAATAAGGTCAGTGAATCTGCATACACCTTCAGGAGTAAGCACCCACCTGCCTGATAAATTAAGAGTTAAGAACAGACCATGTTAAAAGCAGAAGTAGGTATAGCATTATTTAGATCTGTCACACAAAAATCCCTTATCTGATTTATGAGAAAGTGTACGGAACATGTCCTCACCAGGTATGTGCCAACTGTGTGTTGAGATCTTTAGAACAAATTTAGAGGAATGAATAATTACAAATCGTGTGTAATGAGTAGCTGGGAAACAGGATAAGATTCAAGATGAGTCTTCAAAACCCAATCATGCCAAACAAAGCAATTATCTTTCTTAGATGTGATAGCCCAGTCTCTTTCGCAGAGGAAGCATGGTAGGTCTCACTTATTGGAGATTTGATTCAGTGCCACTACTTAGTTGGTTAAAAAGCAAACTGGAGAAGATGGAGATTAACAGGCAAATTGTAGAGGGGTATGGAAGTGCCTGAAGGGAAGAAGATAAGTAATGTGTGATAAGTGCCGTGCTGGAATGAGGGGGTTCCACAAAGACCATTCTTAGAACTTTCAATATTTTTACTGACAGTTATAAATATTAAAAGCCCAAGAGTGTTGTGAAACACAACTGATGTGTGATGAAATCTGTCAACAGCAGAAAACTGGAGGCTGTTGCAGGTACTCAAGAAGTTACAGATATTACAGGTAGAGATCCCTGAGATTTGAAATTATACAAATAGATTCAAATGTTGTAGTAAAAATTGAATGGAAATGAGATGGAAATTATGCTAACAGCATTGTAAAAACTGTGCTGGAGAAATTTCATCTGGAATACTGTATATGATTCCAATTAGCTCTGTTTTCAGAAAGCCCTCAAACTGGAACCAGTGCTATGAAGAGATGTCCAGGAACTTACAGGAAATGCACAGCCTGTCCTGTGAGACAAGACCAGAATTTCAGCAAAGTGAATTATGAGAGAGCTTAAAATTTCTGTCTATGAACACCATGGTGGGACAGGAGAGAAAATGACAAACTATTCAACTTGAAGGACAATCTGACTCAAAGATATTTGAGTGCAACTTGGCCATCAACAGATTGTGTGTTGAAATTAGAGCAAAGTTCCTAGTTACTAGAGGCATGACCAAATAGGCTTCCCACAGAGGAAAGCAGCAGCAAATGTTGCCGATTTTCTGTATGAGGTGTATTTATTTTCCACAGAGCCTATATCACATGGCTGCCTACAGCAACCCAGGCCAATCTCAGTGCTCCAGGGATCAATTCCCATCTCTGTTCCTGCTCCTGTCTTTGAGCAGCTGCCAGTAGTGTCCCAGGAAGGCACTCCTTCAGTCTGGTCTTACACAAGCGAGTGTCTCACTGGTTGCACAGACTGGAAAGCAAATCTTTGAACATCTGTCTCCCAGCCCTCAAGGAAGGTCGCTCCCTTTTCTCACAGTGCTGGGCAAAACAAAATCCTCTTCTATTTCTCCAGCTGCCCCAGGCATTGCTTAATACTTGCCAGTTTTCCAAAGGTTCTCTTCATTTTTATCTTAGGCAGTAGTTATACGGTTCATTTCTCCAGCCTATGTGCTTCCACTGCAAAGGCAGCGGGGAACAAGCAAGCTCTGTAGCTGCCAGGTTGCTGAACCCACATGCAACATCCCTGCCCTGACACCTCATTGCTCTCAGGGCTGCACTATGCCATGATCTTAGCTGTTGTGGTACAAGTGCCTGTAGAGACCTACCAGAGCAAAGCCTGGTGCTTGGAAGAAGGGGCAGAGGAGAGTGTGAGTTGGGCAACAGGACTGTGAGCTCTGTCAATAATGCCAACACATCTGGAGTACCTTAGACCTCCAAAGTCATTGATCATCTCCGGGAGACTGGCTTTCTACATCTGTTTGTAGTGATGCATATTTTCACTTCCACTGCTTTGACATGTGGCTGCCACTCCTGCCTTACAAGCTCGAGGCTGACCACAAGGAAAACATCCTTTGTCATTTTGGCACTGCTGGCCACGCCACGTTTAATGACCCACCCACCTTTTTATTTCAGCATGGTACTGGCCTTGTAGTAACTGGAGCTTTTCCAAATCCTTCTTGAAGACACTCCCTCTCTGCTCTCCCTCCTCCAGGCTTGCAGTGGCTTTCTGTGATCAGAGAAAGGAGTGGGTGCCTGCAGGTTATCCCCTCACCTCCAGGGCAAAGCAGCATCTGCTGGGAAACTAAAAGCTGACTTTTCCTTTGCACACATTGGCATTGAGTAGGTGCACTGAACTTATCTGTCTGTGCAGCTCATGTGATATAAGCTCTGCTGTCATTCAGGCAAGCTGTGGGTTTTGAGAAGGGGTTCTGGTCAGTTTTCATAGAAAGTGTTAACAAGGGACATACTGGGAGCAAGTTCGTGGAAGGCACGGGATATGCGACAGGATCATATTTTAAATTCTCTGTTGACTCAGTACAATCCTGGCCTGAGCCCAGTACCTTCCAATAACCTAATCTAATGGTGAAAGCATTCAGAAGTAAGCCTGTTCCTAGGCAGAGGGGACACACAATTGTCCCTAAAAATAGTTCAGGATTCTAGAGAAGAGCTCCAGCACATAGGGAGGAAAGTTACATTTTAACTGGCTTCTTTATATGTTGGCCCTATGGTCACAGTCTGCCTGACCTTTCACTAGGGTAAAACCTCCAAGGGCTATTTTCATCCTAGAGCAAATCAGTGTAGCTTTGAGACTGGCATCACAGGAGTTTCTTATCTCATGGGGACTGTCCCAGCACAACCTTCCTCTCAAGTTCACCTCTGGGCTGGAGATAACAGCATCTGCTGGACATCCTGATTCTGAAGGCTGCTGGCTGTGCCTGATCAGCACTCCAGAATCCTGAGTCAATTATTTAGGACGTCCCTCTTACCTTCCTTAAGAGTGGCTCTAAACAACTAGCAGTATCTTCGTTTCAGGTAGTGTTTCTGCCACCCTGCTCCCTCCCTGCAGCTGAGCTCTTCCCAGGTAAGGAGTGTAGTTAGTCTTATTCTGTGATTGAGATAGGGATGTGCCTGCAGAAAGCAATTTATCCCTCCTAAAATCTGAACAGCATCTGTTTCTGAAGGAGTGCACAGGACAGCTGTGCTCTTGACACCAATGCTTCATTTAGACACCTAAAATGAGGTGGGGGTAAATCCGCACCCTTCTACTTCTCAGATGTGATGTTTCACAAGCAGAAACATTGTCATTCTCCTCCTGCTTGCTGGTCTCAGCCGCTACATATTAGCTAGAATGTTAGATAACATACTTCCTCCCAGGTTCTGGCAGAGCTCTCTCCCCCAAGTAGCATAAACGGTGGCTTTCATCTTGCTACACTAGATATTCAGTATCCCTTAGTGTAAAGAATGCATATTTGCATATCTGGCTGTGATCAATATAGTCCCTATATATGACAACAACTGCCTGCAATATCCAGGGTTTGGATTTTATTATATGATGGTTGTTGAAATGGTTGTCTTTTGTAATCAATAGCCCAAGAGTCTTTCTCAGGAAGATTTGCATTGCATGAACAACAGCAACAGTAGTCCAAGCCAGCTTGATGAAAGGGACAGTTAATCCCAAAGATCCAAGTAACTGGAATGTACTCTGCTCTGGGGTGCATCACTCAGCTACGTGCGTACAGCTGGTTATAGCTGGTAAAGCTGAATTTGGTAGTTAGCCAGAGGTTTAGGGGTTGGTTCATGGTTTGTTTGGGGTTTTTGTTTTTTAAGTAAGAAAAACATCCAGAGTTGTTCCACAGGAAAGAACAAGTAATCTACCCACATGGAACATATGCAGTTGTCCTTGTTTCCTCCTTGCTTACTTTCACCTTCTGCTAATGTAATTTGGGTGACAAGATTTGTCCAAATGCCAAATTAGGATAAACAGCAGTTGGGTGTAACAGATGAAGAGGAATAACCAGCAGGCTTTTAACAAACAAATAATATGTGCATAGGGCAGATACTGAAATTCATTAACCTTGTGGTATTTTACAAAAGCTTGCAAAGGAGGTTAACCCATCCACACAGGTAGATTGCTACACCTGTAGGGACTGTGCCACACTGCCCACTCTCCCTCTCCCCTGTAGGCTGATGCTGCTGAGATGGGATGGGTGAGCTGCATATAAAGCAACTCCTAAATCTCTGACATGGTTTTCAGCTTGACATGTTAAAACAAAGCCCTCTCACTCAAGCAGGGGAAGGAAAAGAAACCCAAGGCATGAATTCATCATGGAGGTAAAACACCTCAACCCAGGTGACACAGCCCCTGATACGTGAGCAGAGTCATTTCCATCTATGAACAGCAGCAGTTTGCACCTGCTTTGCACAGATGCACATGCCTATCCAGTGCCCAGTGCAGTGAGGGACACACTGGGAGTCACATTCAGTGCAAAGTCATGTCCAATCTGTCCACTCATGAAACACCTGTCAGAAGCCAGCCTGTGAAGTGGGCTGTCCTCGCCATTGATCCTGTGGAGTTACACCCACCCTGGCAATGGAACAACATCTCTAAAAAGTGTCCCAAACCTCAGAGGAAGCAGCAATGATGGTCAAAGCTAGAGCCATGTGAAACTGCACAGGTTGGCAATATTGACTGTGCTGTCAGAACCACATGCAGAAAGCCTGATTGAGAAGTGACAAGACCTGAACAGAGTTTTAATATGTTATTGTCCTCTTAGCTGAGGTCCAGTCACTGATAGCACTTTTCTTATGCTGCAGTGATACGAAGCAAAAGAGGTTGGCATTAACTGTAAGTGAAGATACCAAAACATGCCAAGCCCATGCCTGCTGCTTGCTAGAGCAGAGCCAGGGAACACTGCACTTCAGGGCATCTGGTTGGGTCTGACCAGCCAAAGCCATTTCTCTGGGCACCCTAACTGAGCCGGCAAAGTTGACTTTTGCCACTCTAAGGCCAGGACTGTGACTGACTCACACCACTCATGGGAAGATGGAAATAGCCAAACTGGAGCAAGGAGCTGTCAGAAGACCTTGGATACTTGGGTATGCGTCCCGCTGCCATTGGATAGGAGGAAATAGATGAAATGGGAGCAGAGACAGAAGTTTGTACCCTCCCGTTCCAGCTTCCCAAGCTCTGGTGTAGCTAAAATATGTAGCAAAGCCAACACCATTCCAGCTGTTTCCTTTGCCAATGGTGAGAGCCAAACTTGACCCACATTAGCACTCCCTGCATCTTGCTGCTTCAGTGCCCAGAAGCAGCTCTGTTTCTCCTGATGAGAGGACGATGATGCTTTTATTTCTCTGTTAGGCTTTGAAAAGTTGCAACACAGCAGATCAGGTAGAAGGAGAGGTCAGCTAAGATACACAAATGAGGAAGAGCCCAAGCTGAGAGTGGGGCCAGGTGCCCAGCACATCCTCAAGCCATCTATTTGCAAGTAACCTAGCACATCCCTCACAAGGCCACCTGAGCGCCAGTGGAAACCAAAGCATGGAGCTGTGAAGTGGTGTAGATGAGAGGGATTAACACTGCTCTGCCCTACGTGCTGCAAATTTCTACTGCTTACCTGCTGGGACAGAGTGAGTTCCTGCTGCTCAGCATGCAACTGCCTCGGTCCTGGTCTGCATTCTGCCTAGCCTGCGCCCTGACTCAGCTTGGATTCACACACACTGTGCGATGTCTTCACACAGATGCATTTGTCAAGCAAAAAAATGTTCTGGTTAATTTCTGTGTTGACTGTGAGGCCTAGCTGTCCTACTGAGGAGGAATAAAAAAGGCCACCTGGAGCTCAAAAAAACTCACAAGCCTGCAACTAAAGGAGGGTAGCACACTGGTGGGTGGTTGAATTCTTAGCAGAGTGGTAGAATTCCTGCAACAATGCAGGAATGACTCATTTTCATCCTGCAGTTCCTCCCCTAATGACCTGGGGAAGAAGTATTTTATTTTCTACATATCTCTTGGAATATGTGACTTTACTAGAAGTGCAGTTTACACTCTGGTTATAAGACTGAATCCAGCCTAGTGGGGAAAAGTCATCTTAGAACAACTTTCAATGAAATCAAGAGTTGCAACTGGACTGACTTTGACATAACAAGTCCTCAGGATATTGGTGACTGCTACAGTCATGTTTTTGTAGGCAGTCTGGATCTACTAGTTTTCCTAGTATAATAACTGCGGTAAGAACTGTGATGTTTTGTAACCAAACTAGTTTATACTGGCAAAAGTCCTACTTTGAATGATGGAGAGGTGACTTATAATGTTAAAATTCTCTCAGTTCTTATTTGGAAATTGTTATTCTAGTACAAAATGTCTTTATGTTGTCTGCACAATAGATGTAGATGATTACTCCTGCATTGCTATAATTGTACCATTTCATAGCATAGACAAGTTGAAATGTTTACACTTTTGTTATATTTTGTAAAAGTCTACCATAAGAATATGGTCTGGGGAAGAAAGAATAGAATAGAAGTCACAACAAAATCTGGAATATTTTCTTTCACTATTTTTATCAGGCTTTATTTCCTCAGCAACATGTACAACCATCTGCAGGGACCCAGAGCCTATATATTTCTATTCCAATTTCTAAGATCCAAGTTCATCTTGTTTGCAGCATGCAGAGAAATTGGGCAGCATTTTGTATGTACTACCACTTAGTGTCCCATCCATTTAGAAATGCGTTAGCACTGCAGTATCAGTGCCTGAGCAGCCCACAAGGCAGTGTGATACCAGCACGGTCTAAGGACCGTTTGGAATACTCACTGGGAGCAACTCCTTAAAGTGGAAGACAAGGTGATAGAGGGCACAAAATTGCAAGGTTAAAATTTAAGTATGGGGGAAAGGTTGATGTTACCATCTCCTTGAAGGTGGGATTTCATCTTGTATTTTGTCAGGGAAAGAATTGAGATAGGCTTCAAAGGCTTTGAAAGCAAAGACAAGCAGCTGTGTTTAATGGTATAAAATTAGGGGAAGCTCAATCTGTGCTTGTTGTGAGCAGTTTTACAGTAGTTACATATGTATAACATGCAGCTTAGAAAAATTACAGATAGTGCCTTACTGTTCCCTCTGCCAGCTAGGATCTGGGCTACCTGAATGGGAGAGTGGTCTGTTATGGGTTATACTAAATCAGGTTACCTTGTCTATAGCCTCTCCTTGACCTGTTTCCTGAGGCAACTTGGAGCTTGCAGTAATTAGAATGCAGGCGTGAGGAATTTGGTCTGGGGGTGGCAGGGCTACTCTGGCACAGTGCAACTGCAGTTCCTCAGGGCTCCTTACGCACTTGCCCATCATGGGAGTGGTGCATATCCTTGAGGCGTCAAGGGTGAGGCCTTGGGACACCAGGAAGAGTGGTGTGGGAAACAAAACTGTCACTGCCAGCAATTCAAGGGCCTGTGACTCAGTCACGGAGAGCCCAAAGGTTCTGTGGCACTTGGAGGTGTTGCAGCAGCAGGACGCCTCTGGCTGCACTCCTTCTTGCAGCAACCTGGGGTGCAGCAACATTGCTCAACCCTCTGTGCATGTGCAAATAAGTCCGCCCGCAGGTATAGAGTAATACCATCAGCCACAATAAATATGGGGTTGTATAAACTGAGTTGAGTGCTTCTCCCACTTACATAAGGATATCAGTGAAAAGGGGTGACAAAATGGCAAGCAAAGAGAACACCCGTGAATCAATATCTGCAGGGCAAACGTATATGCGTCTCAAAATGAGAGAAAGAATATTGGAGCAGTGAAGGTATAAAAGAAGGAGACTTTAGCACAGTTTTGGCTGTAAGGCTAGCTAAAAAAGACCATAACTTGCAAATATTACCCAAAAAAAGAGTCTTCCAGACTGAAAATAGCATGGATATATCAAGCTTTAAAAAGAGATCAGAACTGAAGACTATGAAGGTTGAAAAAGTCATGAGAGAAAAAAAAAACAGCATGAACTTTACAGCTTATAAAAGACAGAAATCTAAATTAAATCATACTAACTCACACTACTTAATCTCAATCTCCAGTCAACCGAGCCAAAACAAGCAGACGGTTTTATTTATGGCGGTTTTTTTTTAAATTTTCCTTGGATGTACAAACTGAAGATGCTGTATGCCAGACCTCCCATGCTTCTCATGTATGGACCATGCTTCTTGCTTGCACAGGTCTTGCTCTCCTGCCAGCACCTCAAGCATGTGCTTTGGTGCCTACCTCAAGAATTGCCTGCAGGACTGAAAACGGGACAAACAAGAAACTGTCTGTCTGGAACAGGCTATGTGAATATCCCTCCGCTTTCTGCAGTGCAGACACCTGCCTCAGGTTTGCAGGGCTTTGCAAAGCATTTCATGTGCTACCTTGTCCTGCTGGTGGCTTAGGATGCCTACCAAATATGGCCAGTGTCCTGGTTTTGAACAAGTAGGTGCCAAGTTGCCCAGAGAGCAGCAGCTCTGGCTATGAGCAGGGACCTGCAGCTCAGACAGACAGCTGCCTAGCAATCCTTGGCACCACTGGGCATGTACCCAGCTGCCTGGGGGGCATTTGGGACTTTAGTTCTAGACTTGGAACCCTTAGATAAGCATATATCCTGCTCAGGTACTTTAATCTTTCATCTGATTTAACCCTCCATCCCTGCTCAGGGGTATTAAGGGCTTAATTTAGTATTTGCAATGGGACCAAGATAGATGAAGAGCTTAAGGTAAAAAGGACAAGGTAAGCAAAGGGGCTGCAGCAGAGGCTGATCCTTGTCCCATCTAGGGGACAGCACAGAATTCTGTCATTCCTGCTGTGTGGTGCTTACCAGACACAAACTGGCTCAGCATGGTTTGGCCCGCCCTTGCATGAAGATGAGGTGCTCAGTGCTGGGCAGCCATGTGAGGAGCACGCAGGCAGCTAGGGCAGCTGCAGCACTTCCTGGGGTGGTGTGGGGAGAGGAAGGGAGGGAACAGCCCTTCTAATATCCCTGCATTGCCAGGCACAGTCATACAGGCAGCCACATGGCAACAACCAGGCTGGAGGCCCAAGTTTTCTTCTAGCTGTAGTTGAAGGGTTAACGTCCCAGTCTACCCCACCTTAGCTCATTACCATTCTCCTGCTAACCACTACTGCCTTCCCAGGTTTGTCAGAATAACTGCTTGTACGTGCTTCCCTCATGCTTCCCTCTGCCCTCTGGAGTCAAAGCAAGCTGTGCTAGCTCAAGCAATTCAAACACAAGGTCTGTCCAAATCTAGTTCATTGCTAGTAAATAGGTCAAGGAAAGCTGGTGGGGTGTGTGTTCTTGAGTGCTGGGTGAGTGGTAATCTCTTCAGCCAACAGACCTGTAGTTTAAAGACTGGTTTATGCATCTCTGTGGTGATTTGTCCCATGCACCCAGAAGCTAAGACAGCTGATGTTTGCTTTCCGTGGCTCACTGTGTTTAGTGCAAGCTACACTGAGAGGGAGAGTATAGTCAGAGGAACTCCAGGTGTGCCCAACATTTTCTCATCCCCACATGCTCCTTGACTGCCTCTTCTCCACCAGTTCTCTATGGGTATCATACAGGTCCATGTAGGGACAAACAAAGTCACACAGTCCTGTGTACACTGCCAGGGGCACAATCCCTGCTTGCTGCAATGAGCTGTGAAAGAAGGGGGGGTCAGGCAGTCCTAGTGATGCATGAAATGCATTTCTCTGTCTCAAAAGGGTAAGAGAGCAGTGACGCTGAGATGCCTTCTTGCAACAGGGATTTTCATGCACCTGGTTGCTTGCAGCTAGGAAGAAACTGTTTTGGTGCTACTTTAAATGCTAGCATCTTCACTGCTGGGTTCTGGCAATGTAAAGGAGAGGGATACGCTCCCTTTATACGTGCAGTACATGTTCTGTGGTGTAGGTGGGTTTGGGGTTGATCTTACGAGAGCACAGAATTTGCAAGTTCTCACCTCTTCCTTCCTTCTTCAGCACTCTCAAACCATTATGCTGCACACTCAAAACAAACCGCTTCCTTGCAAGCATCTGTTCTGCCAAATTTTATGTAATTCAGAACTGCAAAATCACTTTCTCCGGAAACCTTAGTGAGCATCAATGTGAGACACTCTGACAAGGGATCTGAGAACACCTGGCATTCACTTCTCTAGACAAGCGAGAACCTTATTCTCTCTAAATAAGATGATTATCAAGGGGGTGTTTGTGCCCATTCTTGTTTCTGGGGACTCTCCTTTCTCTTTGCTGCCATGACTCATAAAACTTGTTAAACCAGAGTGTGCCTAGCAGGAGAATGTTTAATTACATAGCAGTTGCAGAGTAGTGATGGAATTTATGTTTGACAGGCTCATGGCAAGATGGCTTTATCTACAAAGCTGTTCAGATGTCAGCATAGCAAATGCCATCCATAAGGCTGGGCAAGACATACCAGGCACCAAAGCAGCAAGAAGGAAGGTAAAATAAGTGCCATGAGTTGGCTCAGGACACTGGTGGTTTGCATAAACAGCCTGAAAACGTGCCTGTCATCAACGCGTCTGGGTCAACGTGTGGAAACATTATCTGGTAAACCAACAGCCTCACACTGCAGAGTGACCTAGATAGGAAATACTGTGCAGGGAGGTAGAAGGTGTGACTGTGCACTGTTGTAACACATAGATCAGGCTATTTGCTGCTGCTTTTATCTGGCTGTAAGAGTTTAACAGTCAATAAACCACTTCGAAACAAGTTCTCCCTCCCTTCTCAGGCACTCTCACAGCAACATAGCATGTTGCCATACCAATTTATGAACAATGTATTTCTGTGCTTAGCAAAATATTAACAAAGTGTTCTGAAAACCACTGTACACATCTCAGAAAGGTGTACACCACTTCAAGAGCGCATCCTTAAATTTCTTTGAGGCTGATCAAAGGGATCACACTAACATTGGAGTGAGTACTCCTGTGTGTGTAAACAGGTTTGTTTACATGAAGAAAACTCTTTCCAGCCTGGCCTTTGAGACTGCAGCAGACAATTCAGTTGAAGCAGGCTAGGATTTTCCTCACTGGAATCAAAAAGCAAAGGGAGCAATGCTACTGTTTGAAATCCCTTCCCATTTGAACATGTCACAGTGTACTTAAAAGCTATGCATATAATGAATAATTTGTCATCAGTTCTGGTTTTGTTTGGTTTTGGTTTTCTTGTAATTTAACACATTTTACCATATATTTTAGCTCATCTAGGATCAGTTTGTTCTCATTTTAAAACTCCACCATAAAACTTTAGTGTTCTGAAAGAAGCAAGTACTGTTTTGACATGGAAAACACATCTCTCTCATCTTGAAAGAAATTGTATCTGGATGACACTTTCAGGAAGGCAGAGGGATGATAATCCTGTAGGGCAATGGCTCAGAGTTCCTATATTGTAATTTCCGTATTATTTTTATATCAACAAAATAAAGATCTCTCTAAGTTCTGAAGCTCTGAAGTCAGGAAGAAAAACACATAAAGACTGCATATCAAAGGTCTTTGAGACCAAATAAAACCTTACCTGTAGCCCAATGTGTTCAATATGTAGCCTTTGAGCAGGAAAATGGTTTGCTTTCAATTTTACTTCTTCTGTAGACAGAATGTTGTCTCCCAAAATAGCTTTGCTATCTCCAAATTCTTGTGCTTAGTCAAAAGTAAGCCTCTGGTTTTAGATTTTCAGATTTTTTTCCCCAAAAATTATCAAATAGGCAATAGAATATTCTTCTTTCAAATGTATAGTAACCAAGATTTAATATTACCATGAGGTCAAGCTATTAGAAGTCAGAGTGAAATTGTCATTTCAATCACATCTTTAAAGTTCTCTCTTTTTAAAATAATACATGAAGCCTGACCCCAACAAAAATTTTGCCCCACATTTAAACTGTAAATAAATCTTGAAAAGTACACTATAGCTACATTTTGGAAGACAACACTCTTTAATCTGCTGTCACAATTAAGGACCCTATGTTAATGAAAATGTAGAGTGTTAGAACAGATTTTTCTAGCTTATGTAACAGTCATCCAGTTTTCTTCTACATTTACTCATATTTTAGAAACAAATTTCCAAATATTTTGCTCTTGGTACTTACTCCAGAGTTATGTCTGTGATTACTCTGTCCCATATTATCTCACCCATGGAAGTCCATCTGAGCAATTAAAATTTTTCTACATAATAAACGACAGCAATTCTTAGAGCATTAACTGCTGCTTTCCTTGATCCCAGTGAAATAATTTATCCATTTCATAGAATCATAGANTTTCCTCTTCAAGAGTGTTTCCCGACCAACTGAGGGAATATTAGGTGTCTGTCTTTGTTATTTGCAGCTGACAGTCGCTGTGGCTGTATTTTCCACTCTGCCAGCAGTAGTTTCTGTGTAGGATCTAAGGGAATTTTTCCCTGCGCAGATGTTTTGGGAAGAGCAGTCCATCTAAATTATTCTCATTTCATCTGTCATCAGACCCTCATCTCACATTCAGAGAGATCCTGTTCCTCTTCCTACTCCCTCCATGCCACTCCATAAGTCTCTTCCCAACCCTTCCATTGCAGCTCAACACTCCCTTGCAGAACAGAATTGCAAAATCTCCTTGGAGATGAAGCCCTCCTCTATTTATAGAGCACTGAGGCTAGATGAAAGTTTCCAGAGAGCTTTCTGGAAAGGGTCCCATTTAGCTGCTCTGAATGCTTACAAAGGAAAACAAACTTGCTACCTTGCTTTATAGTTTTGTCCTGCATATAGCATTCACTAAACCTTTGCAATAAAATACATATTGCACCAGGCAAGCAATTTGATGTTACACATTGGCATTTATGAACCTTTGAAGAAGTTTTCTTCCTGACATGCCTTGTTCATATCTGGATTACAAATGAAAAAATCAGAGGCTTGAAGTATATTATCTAATGTGAACCAACAAACTCAATTTATCTTTATTCTAGGTCTGTGATTCACTGCTATCTTAAGAAAACATAGAGGGAGAACTGTTTTCCTCTTTGTGCTGTATTTTTTTTCTTAAAAGACTCAGTCACTTGAGGTTGATATTTTTAAATTGAAAATAAGGTTCCATTAACAAATGCAGTGCTAAATGTTGCTCCACAAAGATATGATTCAGCATTTATTTTACTCATATGGCAGATGAAATAAGGAGTATTTCTTAAAATAGGGGAGAGATGGTCACCCTACTAAAATAAGGTAACAGCCAGGCTGGGTACACAGAGCAGGTATATTCACAAACACACGAGCCCTTGTGTGCATATGAGCTAGCCGTGTTTGGCCTCTGACATTGATAAGTTGCTGTTTATTTAAAAAAAAAAAGCAAATTAAAAAAAAGCAGCAAGCCCTTAACTGGTTTTGCTCACAGCACATGGCTTTTATTAGAGGCTGTGCTTGCACAAGGGAGCAGCATTGCCTCCCACTGAAATTTCAACAACACATACCATTTGGTAAATAGGTGAGCACAGAGTCTCTGCCTATGCTCTACCTGTTCTCTCCAGTTCAAACTCTATCTGTATTCCAGAATGAGGAAAATGTAATCTGAGGAACCCTTTTAGGAATCTGTTTTTTAATGAAAACTCCTGATCATAGTCCTAGCATTAGACACAGTCTGAATTTAATGTGCCACCCCTTGCACCAAACAAACAAGAAAAACAAAACCCCCTAAGCAACAACAACAACAAAAGAATAATGCCAAGGAGAAAGTGTAAGCCTAATAAAACAGTAAGGAAAAAGTGAAATCTACCTCCTGACAAGATAAGCATTATCATCTTCCATTGCACTGTGGGTAGATGAAGAATGTGTGAATTCCTTGCTGACCTGTTTTTTGCTTCTGCATAAAAATGAAAGTCCATTTCTTCTAGTACCAATAAATGCCACCTTATCTCTAGGTCACCAATTAGCTGGCTGGGAGAGCAGGGAACAGGTTCAGGTGTAGCAATTCTAAAAGCGACAAACCAGTGCAGCACAATTACAAGACTCAGACACGGCCCAGCCTTAATTATAGCTCTGTAGCACATACTATCACTCCGAGAGCAAACCAAAGATGTTAATAATTCATATTCAACCATGTGCTTGCACGAACTCCTGTGAAGCTTAATTTTCTGGAACCTAGTATTCAGGTACTACTTTGTAAAAGCTGTCCAGCATACAATTCCAGTACTACATTTTACTGGATTCATTAACAGCATTGTGCTGTCTGAAAGTGCATTGAAAGAGATGAAACAAATAGTGTTGATTTAGACCATGCAGGGGGAAGACAACAACTTTTCATACTAATGTTGGAATTTATATTATTATATATCCACTACTGACATTCCTGGTTTAGCTAATATTTGTAGTTGGTATAAGTTAGGTTGCTTGGGAAGTGCTTTAAAACATGCTGAAATGCGTTACTCTGGTATTAGACCAATAGCATTTGCACAAGAGGGTTGTGCTTGTTACTGCAGAGCACCATCTTAATAAGTGTTCTGCAGCGTCACCATTTTTAAATCCACATTTGTTCATGTGGAAGAAATATTTTAATCAACAGACTACTAAAATCTTGAAAAAAATCCCCACCCTACAAAATGTGAGTCCCTGGCATGCTCTTCACAGAATCAATAGCCTAAAACACCTCTCCCTGCATCCTTTGACAGCAGATTCAGCTGATGCTAGTCGCCTGGTACAGAATATCCTGCACTTTGGATCTGCTGATTCTCTCAATACAGTTTTGGCTTCTCCCTCAGTTAGGGGGAAGGTAGAAATGGTTCATGTTGTATAACATGAAGTAAATAAGGGTGAAGTTGACATGACTGAGTCAGCTTACTGTTCTGACCTGGGTGGTCCTGCTTTTCCCTTTCTGACTCCTGGCCTTGCTGGTCCACACCCTCTCTTGCACCACATCAGACCACTGGGTAAGCCGATCAAACTTGTTAATCCAACAGAAAACTATTCTCTTGAACTGACTCACCAAAGGGCTTGACAAGTGTGGTGCTAAGGAGTGTGCTGCTGGAGGGAGCAGAACCACCCCTTTTGGCATGCAGCAACTCAACACCATGACTTAAATGCATCACAGCCGAAGAAAACATTGCAGAAGGATACAAGAGGAGAACTGAAGCCAAACAGAAGGGCATGGAGTAAAAGCCTGTGCATTTGGGAAGGACGGAAATGCAATAAAAGTCATCATGAAGCCTTTGGGATAGCAGAGGCACCAAAGGGAGCATGGCAGGAGAGATATGGAACATTGCATCCTGACATGCATCAGAGTGCTGCATGGGAACACACAGGCACTGTCCTGGCAAAAAGGGTAACAGGGAATGCAGGAGAACACGGTGCTGAGCTGTACTGACTACATCCAGATTGCAGTGGCTCTTCAGGCTTCAGGCTCACGATGTTTGTGTGCATGTGTGTGCCTCTAGCCAGCCCTGGCAAAGGTGAGCTCTTCAGGACAGATGTGCTCTCTTGATAGTTTAACAAAACATGAGCTACAATATCGTATCCTCATTGTTCAAGAAAAGGGGGAGGACACCATTGTTCACTTGGAAAACAAACAAAAATGAAGTCTGACCCCATTCTTCTTGAGAAATTGCCTCATCAAAAAAAAAAAAATCAAACCCCTAAGTCTTACAGAGGTATAACACCTAGTAGGTCTTATCAGCTCAAAACCTCCCTATTATCTTTTCCTTCCGCTCTTAAATTACAGAGACAGGTTTCTCTTTTCATAGCAGCAAATGTTTTAAGGTCGCTGTGTTCTTAGAATCCCTCTTACTGGTACAACTGCCTTAATAAGAAAAAGAATTCAGAGAGAGATCAGAAATTGCGCTAGGCAACTTGAGAAGGAAAAAGAAACTGTATCTTTGCCCAAAGATAAAATGTCCAGTCTCTTAACAAATACATGGGTTTGGTTACAGGAGCAGTTTTGGGGTTCTTCTCGAGATCTGAGTAATAGTTTCTAGGCAATCAAGGAAGAAAAACAGAGACTGTAACTCATTAAAGAGCAGGATATATTGCAATGCATGAGCTAATGTACTCTCAAGCTTCCCAAATCGAGGGACACAGAGCAAACTGTCCTCCTTGCCCACACCTCGGGGCATCCCTGTTCTCTTTTTTTTGAATACAAGGCCAGGCACTTGCAGAAGATAACTACGTGCCTGGCAGCTGAAAGACAAGGGAAGAGAAAATATGATGTGCAATAAATCAGGTACGCAGAAAATAATCATGGCAGGTCCCATAATCCTAACACTGCTCAGTATTGTTTTCACCTTAATGATCTTCCAGCATGTCACAATGCTGAATCATGATGACACAGGGACAGGAAGCACATATCAGATGCAAAGTCAAAAGGCCATGTTATGATAGTGGCCCTACAGAGTGCTGGAGAGGTTTTCTTTACATTGGAGTCCCTTCTTCTCATGTTGGAAGGCTTGTCTGCATCAAAATAGAGAAAAGTTTCCAGAGCAGTTCACATAAATTTGACCTACATACAGAGAAAACAGGAATCTATTTCCCCCCCCTCCCCCCCCAAAAAAAGTGCTTATCACTGTATCAGTATACGGATTTCAAACAGTGTTTAAAAAATGTTCTCTCAAAGTAATTTTCTGTCCCTAACTGGACCTTAAGCATCCTGAGGGCCTACTGGCTTTCTCAAGTTAGAAGCCAAACATGTACACCATTTTCAGTCTTTAGCAAGATAGGGAGATCTTTAATAACCAAAACCAGAAATACTCCCTCTGGAGAAACATCAGAAACCATGTGGAAAAAGCTTTTCAACTTTCCATGGTACAAAGTTTAAAACGAAGGCAAAACTGGAATGAGTCAATCTTGAGCATTTTCTAAGCTCTTCTGCTGCATTTCCATAGCTTTACAGATACAGACATCTGGTAGCAGCATTTCCAGTTAACAAAAAAAAGAAAAAAGAGAACATTGTATCATACTTTCCTAGCGTAATTACTTTTTTTTAAAATACAAATAGAATTATTAAAGCAGTCCAATGTTTTAATCTGCACAAATCTCTCAGAACTGACCAACCCTAGCCATATTTTTGGTGCAATAAAAAAAGGCTGTGTTCCCAGGGAACTAAGTGCATATGATTTCAAACAGATTTAGGGACAGCAAAAACAATTTTAGTTGAAGACCCTGGAGGAAGCCCACAATATTAAACACAGGTTTACACAAAGTAATTGAGAATACTTTTCCTTATAATCTAGCCCAACCCTTATAAACTGAGATTATAATGAAAGGCTTTTCCTTTAAACATTACACCATTATGATATTCAGTGGTAAACAATCAAGGTATTCTATTACTTAAATTTCAGTAGAAACTTTAACAGAAATTCTGCAATAGCATCAACAAGCACTAAGTGGGATGGGAGGTGGTCCAGGGTACTGTGAATTATTTTCAGGGCTCTGAGACTGATTCTCTGTTACCCCAAGGGCTGCTTGCCACGTCAGACCGCAACAGAAGAATATCAAGCTCTTGGTGTATCAGAGAGCTGAAGCCTGGACCTTGAAAACTGCAGAGACTCCTTGGGCTGTGAAGCCACAGAGTGACTTGATGGAACCCTATGCCCGTGAAATTAAAGAGGCATGTTGCTAGCACAGCACAGCCAGCACTAGTACAGCCAGCAAATAACCCTGCACTTTCCTGATCAACTCTAATCGGTGACCTTTTCCTTGCTTTGCAGAAAGAGGGGCACGGGAGGTATTTGAGGGACAAATAAACCACACTAACCCTTTGTGTATCCCAGGGAAAGAGTGTGCATTCAGCAAAGGAGCACCTGCATAACCTTATGCGTGTACTTTGAACAGTTTGTACTTAGAAAGGAAGTGAGTTTAAGAGTCTCCAACTCAGACAAACAATTCTCTAGTTTTATTTAGAAAAGCTGCAAACCTGTTACACTTCACTTGTTAGTACGAAAAGCAAGTTTGAAAAATACCACTGTTGAGATAGGTGAATAATGGTTTAAGTGGAATAAGAGCAGTCAGGTTGAAGAACACAGCGAAACAGTCTTAAGGGAAAGAGAGCAAGCTACAAGCTCCCAAGTTCTGAATTTTAATTTTGATGCTTTTGTGGATAAACACCTGTCTGATGATGCCTTACATTAACACCAACCTCAGGAGTATCCATGTAGCGACAAATGGCCTCCTGGTAGCAGTGAAAAACTTAGCTTGGAGACCCAGGGAGCTGTTCTCTTGTTGACAGCAAAACTATCTGAAAATGGGATTTTTTAATTTTTTCTTTAAACTTCATTTCCAAGCTGATTTTGTTCTGTGAACCAAACTTCTCTAATCGTATTATTCTGCATTCCCTGCTCTTGCTGGGCTTCAAAGATTTTTTTTTTCTTGTTTATATAACCTTCCTGCTGCAGTACTCAAAACATATAAAGCATGGTATAAATGCAGCTACTATTACTACTTAATGAAAACAGAATAGTCATTCATTGACAAACTCCTTCCCCCCCCCCCACTTCTAATAAACATATCAGATCCATATCTAAGTGGTGACAAAAAACCTGTGACCTTGCATATCCCACAACATCCTCCTCATGGCTGGTATGTAAGACTTTTCAGCTGCATTCTCTGCAAAGCAGTACGTTTGATCATTACCTCGTCATCAGTCAAGTTTTTTTTCCAGCACTCACTGACACAGACAAGAGATCAGCTATCTTGGAAACACCATGCTTGGGGAGCAAGTGAAGAGTGACCTGCAGAAGAGGAGGAAGTCCCTTCACCTTCAGTTTTGGCAGCCATCAAAGTGGTCATTTTGCTCTGTATACCACATGTTCCTTCTTGTTGTGCTGTGTCCTTACACTCTTTTTGGCAATGAATAGAGTCTCTATATGCTTGGAAAACATTTCTAGCATGCTGTAATATAAAAACTCACTGTCTTCCAGAATTTCCTTAACACCACTGCTCTTTTCTGCAGCTTTGTCACTGGACAACCTTCATTAAATTGTTTGCGCTGCTGGTGAGGTGCTTCAATCATAAAATATAGCAAATACTTCAAATACCTGTAGATGGATTTTGTTGAACTCGGCACTTCTGTTGACCATGCTTGGGAACAGTGTGTCAAGACAACCCGACGTAGCTCAGCACATTAGTAAATGTAAAAAACTAAGACCAGGGCTTTTAATTGCATCACAAAAGACATGTGGGAAAGAAAGGGAAAGAGCAAAAGAATGTTGAAGCCAAATTAGCCCATGAATTAAGAACTATTGTTAGGTTTTAGCTAGACGCCATATTTGTACCTTGCTCTTTTCCTTATTTATTTCATAGTTTGACTATTGAGTTTCTAGTCTGTGACTTTCATCTCCATTATGTTTGCTGAGGGAGTACACAACAAATACAAAAGGTCTTTAACTCTTCAGTTTCTTTCTGGCAGAACATGATTGTTTGCATTTCTGAAGTTTTTGAAAATAATAGCCTTGACTCTCTTCTCATTTAGCGCAGTTTAACAACACTGCAGTCCATGGAATTCAGTTGCATTGTCTCAGTTTAAAGCAAAGTTGAGGAATGCCTAACCTAGTATTTCTGACAGACCTCATATTCCATTAGTTAGAGAACAGCTCACATCAAGCCTAGATTAAAAATCCATCCAATTTATGCTGGGGAGGTAAAACTCTTTTTTAACCCACTTTCTTCTGCCTCTGCCACTGTATTTTCTTCCCTTTAAGAGCAATGAGCAAAGAAATTACTAATCTGCAACTTTATCAGTTGTTAGTTCCCAGCTTTTCCAGTTCATTCGGGTTTGGGTGGTTTTTTTGTTTTTTGTTTTTAAATCAGCCTTGGAGCTTGCTGACCACATTCACCTTGAAATCTCATCCTTTGGGCTTTCATGACCTTGTCCTCTCAGTACTCCTTTTGCCTTTCTAATAATTCACACTAGTTTTCCTTCTCATTTTCTGTGTATGTACCACAGGCATTTGCAGCCTTGGCACATTTTTCGTCCTTTTATAACCTTCACATAGCACATACAGTGCCTAACAGCCCTCCAAGTCCTGTTGCTATATCAGTTAATTTTAAATCCAGTTCTATCAAGAGAGATAAGAAACAAACCCTTTTAACTGCATATATAAAGTCATCTCACTGTAATACAAGTGTATCACAGTCTTAAGCTTCACAGCCATAGAACCATAGAATCACCAGGTTGGAAGAGACCCACTGGATCATCGAGTCCAACCATTCCTATCACAGCCTGTGAGGAGTGAAAGCATTATTATTCCTCAACTACAAGGGCAAAGAAAAACTGGTTTATGCATAATCACTGCCTGTGGTAGCCTATGGGTTACCAACCAGAGGATTGATTTCATCTTTCTGCCTCCAGATCTGTATACTGGCTCATGTATTTGACGCTTCTCAGATTGTTGACTGGATTTGCTTAACTTGCAGGTGGTGCACATCAGCTGCAGGCACCGCCTCCCACCAGCCCAGCCCATGGAGAGAATGATGAGAAGACCAGCAGGAGAACCCCCAGCCAAGGAGGAGTCCTTGCTCCAGCTGACCATGCAGCCCTGAGGCACTGACCACCATGCTGGGCTGCATCGCAGGGAACTGCGGAATACACTGTGCTTTCCTAACATCTACTAAAAGCAAGGAAGTGAAGCCACATCAGAGCTTACACATCACCGCAGAGGAGTCCAGATCCTCGTGCAGCTTCTGACGGCTGATGTGTCTGTGTTGAGACCTACAGCCTTCCACCAACACCACTCTGCCAAAACAGCCTCCTTTTGCCTGTCAGGGGCTTTGCCATGTTGATCACGGCACTGGGCCTAACGCCTCATTTCAGTGGCCACATCACCTGCTCCTTCTTCCTGCATTTTGCCTTTATTTTCCTTAACTGGCCTAACTCCGGCCTTTGTTAGCACCAAGTCAGGAGGAACACAAACCACACGCTATTTAGGGGACAGCCAGCACACGTCCTGTTCCACCAGCTCTCTGTCAGTGTTATGGGACTGACACGATAAATAATGCAATCTCATTTATATCCCCTGTGTTTTCTTAAAGCCTTGACCGGTTAGATGAATGAAGATGTTTAAAGTTTGGACTGGATGATCTTAGAGGTATTTCCAACCTTAATGATTCTATAAACATAAAACTCCAAGTTCTCCCACAGGCCAGGGATGGTGGAGGTGCCTGGGCACTCCAGACCAATTACAGCACCCCAGCCTGAGCTGAGTTTCCCAGAGAGGTGTCCTGTTGATACCGAAAATGCTGGCAAATTAACTCTTTAAGACTTGTTTTGGAGTTTTAGAAATCACGTCATTTATCAGGCCTGGGCAACGCGAGGGAGCCATCTCCATCAGTTGTGTGCAGTGAGACAAGAGCTGGGACAGGATGTATCTCCTGCTTACACGCAAATGGATAATTTTTCCTCGAAATCTTACATATATTCTATTGCTTTCCAAGGTCTGACTTGAATGTTATCATGAAACTTTGACAACAATCAAATGCCTTGCTAATTTGGAGCTTTGAAGCAGCTCTGCCTGACCTTGCGTTAGAGATGGGGAGAGACCCCAAATAGAGGTAGTCACAGCAGACACCTCTGTTCAGCACAGATCACACTGTACACAAAGCGTTGTCATAAGAAAAGATATGGAACTGTTGGAATGGGTCCAGAGAAGGGTCACAGAAATGATCAGAGGGCTGGAGTGCCTCTGCTATGAGGACAGGCTCATCAGAGTTGGGGTTGTTCAGCCTGGAGAAGGCTCTGAGGAGATCTGATAGTGACCTCTCAGTACCTGAAAGGGGCTACAAGAAAGCTGGGGAGGGACTGTTCACAAAGGGTTGTAGTGATAGTACGACAGCCAATGGGTACAAACTGGAGAGGGGCAGATATAGACTAGACACAAGGAGGAAGTTCTGCACGAGTGGCGAGGCAGCAGCACAGGTTTCCCAGGGAAGCTGTGGCTGCCCCATCCCTGGAGATGTTCAAGGCCAGGTTGGACGGGGCCTTGGGCAGCCTGGACTGGTGGGAGGTGTCCCTGCCCATGGCAGGGGGGTTGGAACTGGATGATCTTTTAAGGTCCCTTCGAACTCAAACGATGCTGATTCTATGATCTCCAAAGAATGAACAGTGCACGGGAAAACACCCCTCGGCGGAAAGCACGCCCTCAGCGGGACGTTGTGCCTGACTTCCAAAGAAGACAGTCGGCTAGAGGAAACTTAGTTGTAGCTCAGCTTAAACCCCTTTCAGCATTTCCCTTTCCCTCAGCGCCGCCACCTCCCGCACGTTCCCACCGTGCCCTCGCGCTCGCTCGCGCCCCGCCCAGCCGCGGCCCCGCCCGCCCTGACGCGCCGGCGGCGCTGGCGGGCTGGAAGTGGCGTACGTGCGCCCGGGCGGCGGGAGCGGCGCCGCCTCCGCCTCCTCCTCCTCTCCTCCCCTCCCTCCTCCTCTCCCTGCTCTCCCCGGCGCAGCGGCGGGGAGAGAAGGCGGTGGCCGCGCCGCAGCGGGCGCAGAGGCCGGCGGGGAGCGGAAGGGCGGCCCCGCACCGCGCCAACCCCCGTCCCCCTCCCTCCCCGCCGCTCGCATGAGGCGGCGCTAGCGGCCCCCGCGGCAGCCCCCGCGCCCGGCCGCGAAGGAGGCCGGCGGAGGCGGAGGGCGCCGCGGCCATGATGCAGTGAGGGCGCCCTCCCTCTCGCCGCGCGGCCGGGCGGGGGCCCGCGTTAGCGCCGCTGCCGCCCGCCTCCTTTACATAACGCGGCGGAGCGGGGCCGCGGCGGCGCCATGGCGAATGACAGCGGCGGCGGCGGGGCCGGGCAGGGCGGCGGCGAGAGCAGCGGCGGGAGCGGCGGCGGCGGGAGCGGCGGCGGCTGCGGCAGCGAGCGGGACCGCCAGTACTGCGAGCTGTGCGGGAAGATGGAGAACCTGCTGCGGTGCGGGCGCTGCCGCAGCTCCTTCTACTGCAGCAAGGAGCACCAGCGCCAGGACTGGAAGAAGCACAAGCTGATCTGCCGCGGCGGGGGCGCGGCGGGCGCGGCAGGGGGCGCTGCCGAGCCCCGCGGAGCGCAGCCCCCGCCGCCCCGAGCCNCCCGGCGCGGCGCCGTCCGGGGAGGCGGTGCTGCTGTACCGGGACAAGTCGAACCTGTACCCGGGCGGCGGGCAGGCGGGGCCCGGCGGCGCCGCGCTGCGCCCCAACGGGCAGACCAAGTCGCTGGTGCCGCAGCGGCTGGCGCTGGAGTATATCGTGCCCTGCATGAACAAGCACGGCATCTGCGTGGTGGACGACTTCCTCGGCAAGGAGCTGGGGGGGCTGGTGGCCCAGGAGGTGCGCGCCCTCCACCACACCGGCCGCTTCACCGACGGGCAGCTCGTCAGCCAGAAGAGCGACTCCTCCAAGGACATCCGCGGCGACAAGATCACCTGGGTGGAGGGCAAGGAGCCGGGGTGCCAGACCATCCGGCTGCTCATGAACAGCATGGACGATCTCATCCGGCACTGCAACGGCAAGCTGGGCAACTACAGGATCAACGGCAGGACGAAAGTGAGTGTGGGGACGGGGACCTGGGGACCCACTCCCTTCCCCTTCCACCCCGTGTCTCCTGGCTGTCCCCCGTGTCCTCGCCCTCGCCCTGTGCGTCCCGTTCCGCTGCCGCCGCCTTCTGCGGGGGGACGCTCGGATTCAGCCTCGCCTGGAGACGGGTTGGGAAGGCGTTTGTCTGCGTCCTCGTTTTTTTCCCAGGGCAGGAACAAAACGCCGTCTAATTTATATCTCTGCGTTTTGTGAAATCCCTGACCGGTAAGATGAATGGAGGTGTCTGTCGGTGGGAGCGGATGACCTTACAGGTCGTTTCCTACCCTAATGATTCTGTGAATATAAAACTGTAAGTTCTCCCGCGGTCTCCCGAAAAATAGAATGGAGTCGATGTACTCTTCGGCCCCCAAAACCCGGGGGTAGCCGTGTGGGAGTCACCGGCTCCCGGGAGGAACAGCCCCGCGCACCGTACCCGGCGCGGCGCCTTCTGACCGGTATGAAAGTGTCTGTGTGTAACCTTTGCAGGCTCGATCAGTGCGTCGGGGCTTGGTAAGTCCTGGCTCAAGGTGCGGGTTGCCGAGTGCTGGGCTTCAAAATGCGCCGAGGAAACCCGCATCCGTGGGCGAGTGCCTCGGTAGCGCTGTAAGTCGAATAGATGGTGCTGCTGCGGGCAGCAGGCACAGCAGCGAGGAGCGGGATGCCTGTAGGGAGGGTTTTGGGATTTTGCTATAATCAGATCTCTTTTTCCTCAAAAATCTTATGCTTTAGCTCTACTGTGAGACCAGAGAACCGAGTAAAAATCTCCCTTTGTCAGCCTGATTTGCAATTCCCTTCCACTCATTTAAATAAAATTCACGCCCTTGGTAAAGAGCTAGCAATGAATATTCATCAGTACCCTTTCAGTTTAAAAAAAAAAAAAGAGGAGGGGAAGCCCCCTCACAATTTGCTACCTCTATTAAAACATAAGGAAGCTAGTGAATTGGTAGGAGCCATCGTGCCGTGCTGGTTGCACTGTCACAGGCAGGCTGTTGTTGCTGCAGCTGCAGAATCTCAGCTGGTAGGAAGCCGCGGGAGGGAGGAGGGGAAGAACTGGAAGGCAAAAAACAGCCTTGGATTTGTTTTACGGGAAATTTAAACTCCTGTGATAAAGAAGAGCGGGTGGGAGTGTTTCAGGCTTTTTTCAAATGTGGTCTCTGCGTACCTTTCGTTGAGCCAGTATTGTGCTAAAACGTGTTAAAGGGAGCGTAGTCTAGATTCCTCGTAGATCCCTGTTGGCTTGGACTGTTCTAAGCCAACTTATCTTTCAGACAGTCATAAATCTCTTTAAGTCCCCGCTACTTTAAACTTGCACTCTAAAAATATCTGTGGCTTTGCTGGGTTTCGATTTTGTGCATTAAAGAGGAATACTGCTTTTGGTTTTACTTGCTTCTGTAAATAATGTGTGCCAAGGCTTTAGAAAAAGGCTTGGAATTGTAATCCTGAACCATGGCATGCAATTCCTGAACTACCATACCTTACGTTTCTTAGTAGTAACTATTGCTATTTGTGAAAGACAGACAAAAATCTTTGTGCCTCGTTTTTGTGGAGAAACCCCTGAGTAGTGAAGATTATTTAGCCCCACTTGGTTTTCATTCACATTTCATTTTTACTGGTTTCATTTCTAATAACTGGATCAAAATGCATGGAGAGGTAGCACATGGTGACTGACTGAACTCTTATGGAATAATTTTACTTCTTTTGTGACCGTGTTGCAATACTGTGGTTTGCATAGTTGGTGTGTGGAGAACTTAGTGTACCATTTTACTGAAGGTGCTAAATAAACCACTTTGCAGTGTCACTGGTGAGGTTTGTAATTCCACAGCATCTGCACCAGCAAAAGAATTCCAGCCCTACAATGCTGCCAGTGCTATCTGCACAAGGTGGATGGTACAGTGTTAAATTATTGCAGTTTGGTATGGCACTTCATGTAGTGGGGGACCTGCTAGAATGTCAGGGACGTAACTGAGTTTAGGAGTCTGTGTTTCCTCAGAGTAATTTACTGAGAAATCAGATGTGCAATATTGTGGTTTTCGGGAAAAGGTGATTTTGTATTAACAATTATAAAGAGGTGTTGTTTGGAGGGGTTTTAAAGCCTAACTTCAGTTTTCTTTTATTAAATGTTTACATGAAAAGCAACCAGAAAAACCCAAACCACTTGCTGATAGTTTTTAAAATTATTGGTTTGGGTCTTGGTGCAGTGTCTTCTTAAAAAACTGTCTTTGAATGTTGTGCAGGGTTTGGCATTATGGCACAGGAGTAGCAGGAGTTTTTGTTGAATCTTTAACCTTTACCAGATCTAGTTCAAGCCTGTCCTATTAGAAGGAATGAATTGCAAAGAAATCTGCTCCGCACACAGTGTACTGAAATTCCTATCTTCTCTCTGTTACTGAGTCTTGAAGAATGTTTTGTTAACTAGATATACCTATAAAATCTTCTTTGCACATTAACTAGAAACTGAGTACTTATACAAAAGTGAGTTGTTATTTTTGATCAAAGATTTTAGTGATTTTAGCTGTTGAACTAGGCTGATTGGTTTTGGTGCTGGAGAAAAATAGCTCTAGATAAAATGAAAGAGATGATACATAGGTTATTCCTTCAAATTTAGTTTAACCTTAACTTGTATACCTCTGAGCGTTACTGGTATTGAGCTTGCTATCACTTCTACAAAGTGTCTAGAAGCAGAATATGAAAAAGGGAGAACAAATAGGTCTGTTAAGGGGGGGGGGAAAGCAGCATTGTTTTAGGTCTCTTAAACTGATTTACATTCACCAAGGCCAATCTCTAAGGTAAAGGGCATGAAGTAAGGTAAAGTGTTAAGTGTGAGAAACCTGAGATTTTACATTTCAAAATCTGTTGGGGATTTTCTCTAGATTATCAGTTTTAGGTAGCCCAGTTAAACTGATGTGATATTGCTTAGACATGATGATCAATAGATTACTCTCCAGCCCGAAAGGTATCTGTATAGCGGTAGGTATAAACTAACCAGCTACCTTCCAAGTGGATGGACTGTACAGCAGCAGGCATAAGAGAATAGCTTATTTACTCATCTCAGAAGTCCTGACTTATTGCATTCCTTGCTTTTGTTCTCTTAGTCTCCTTCCCAGACTCTGCTTGCTTCCTTTTTTCTAGTAGCTGGTGGCACATACTTGCATACACGAGCTGTAATGTCTTTCTCCTGCTTCCTGTTATTTTCTAGGTTTTTCTTCTATCTTCTCTCAAAATTCTATTTCTCTTTTGCTTTCTCTTATCAGTTACGACACTTTTATGTGCATGTATTTGTTTCCTGTCTTAGCCAGTGGAGGTGTAAACCATCAAATTTAGGGAATTAAATCCTCTTGAATCTCACCCAGGTGAGAAGTTTTTTCATCTAGATTATCTATAACCTCATATAAATATGAAGTTTGCATTCTTTACTGGTTTTGCCGTAACTTTGGAAGATCTCAGTTGTTGGGGATAATAATCTCTGTATCTGATCCATCACTGTTCCTGCTTCTGCTCCCATAACACACAGTGGCACCCATCTCATAACCCTACCCTGTGTTTTTTATTGGTAGAAAATTGAACAGTTTGACAGTCCTTGTTTACATCCTTTCTTCTTTTGCTTCATTCCCACTCCTTTGTAACTCAACAGAAGAGCTACAACTCAAATTGCTCCTTTTTATTAATGCTTTCTTGCCTCTACCAGTGGCATGTGCTGCTTCTCAGCCACCAGTGGCTTAAAAATCTGCTTCATTTGCTGCATGTTGTGCAGGCCTGCCATTGTGATTTTTCTTGAAATTGT
Source organism: Piaya cayana (assembly GCA_013389865.1). Taxonomy (NCBI): domain Eukaryota; kingdom Metazoa; phylum Chordata; class Aves; order Cuculiformes; family Coccyzidae; genus Piaya; species Piaya cayana. The sequence continues at coordinate 196,423 of WAAB01017710.1, forward strand.
ATTACGTAGTTGCTCATCTCTTCTGCCCTCAATCTCAAAATAAACCAACCTGATTGTAAGTACTGCAACAGTTGCTTATCATTCCAGGAAAGCCCGTCAGTTTTCAGTGTGATATTGTGCGAGAGTCCTAGAGCTTTCTGAAGATCTATAATGCCCTGGATTCAGTATAGCTTGTGCTCTGTTAAGTCTTCTCCTTCAAAGTCAGTAATGCTCCTTTAGAAAATAATCCCCCAAGAGTGAGTGAATTTGTTATGCCTTGCTGTTGGCTTTTCTAGAAAATGTAAAGAGGCTCTCTGCTCTAGCCATTTATTTGTGCTGCAGCTTTCCTACAAATATCTTGGGTTGATGTTACCGAGGAAAGAGAAATACAACTAAGGAGCAGTAACCAGCTGATAGTGCTGAAGCTGTCAGCAGTTGTTGTAGAACTGAGAGTGGCAGAGGGAATATGAGAGGAGGATTAGTAACTCCAAGTTTTGCACATGCTATTTAAAATAACATACAGGAGATCTGAGCATGATTTCTGGATGTTGTTTCCATGTTATTTTTCAAAATATAGCTGTATGTGTGCAGCAGTGAGAAGGCAGATGAAGATACGAAGTACAGAATAAGGTCTCAGTAACCAAGAAGGTGCTGAGAAGTGATGATGGTGGCAAGGCACTGGTAGAAGGAAAGCGAGCACAGGGGCAGGTGCAGGGCTCTGCTGCAGCTCAGGTGAGTCTCGCTCTGCTCTGAGGACCCAAGAACTGCTTTTAAGTGTCTGGGCTGAGGCATGTCTGTAAAGCAGGAGGCTTCCCTTCGGTTTGCTTGTGGCATGCCTAGTTATGGAGATCCTTCTGTGTAATTTGGGGAACTTAGTTCATTATCATGCCTTGAATTTATTTCTTGGTAGAAAACTTACTGAACTAAATGATTCCTAATGGATGACTGTATGGGTTTGAGTTTGTCACTGAGTTGTGGGAAAGTGTAGCTAGGTCTCTCTGTTAGCCAATATTTACTTGATTTGGTTGACCTTGATACAGAATAAGACCAATACTCACTTTATTGATACATTTCCTGACAGCAGTATTTCTGTTGGCGATGCTGTTTTCTTCTAGATGTGTGGTGGTCAGTGAAAGACTGAAGGTGATTCATAGATATGCAACAGCCTACAGTTCCTATATCCCTGTTGGGGTAGAGTCCTTACATGCAATGAGTACAGTACTGTTTGTTGTTCCTTGTGGACAAGCACTTTGTATCCCAAACAGAACAGATGGACAAAAGGCTGTATGTGGTCTGTAATGCAAATAACCTTTTGATCGAAAAGCACAGCATCTGGAAAATACACTTCTTTATGGGCAGTGAAAATGAAGACATAAATGTTGCTGAGATTCTGGCAAGTTCTCCTACTAGAGAAAATTGCAAAGCTGTCCTAGTTTCTGAGGGGTGACTATGTGATGATTTTAACTTTCAAGTGTGTTCTGAATACGGCTTGTCTGAGAGTGAGGGACACCACCTTTGACTGCTAGAAAGAAACTGCTCCATGCCCCTGTGTCTTAGGCTGTAGCTCAAGGAACACTTTTGGTTGGTGCTGCTGGAGAAGTAGTCACTGTTCTTTGCCAGCATAAGTATTTACATGGCCATCCTGTGAACTGGTTTGGGGAACTGATCCATCTGAAAAATCAACTGGCAGAAGCAGTGCTCCTGGTTCAGTGTTCGGATGTTTGTGCTGGCACAGGGGACTGGCAGATGGTAAGACTTTCTTTCAGCAGCAGTGCAAATTTATGCCAGCTTAAAGTGTTTGCCAAACTACAGCCTTAGTTTAACACTTAGGGACTGATTATCCCAAAATTTGCCCATGAAAGTTCAAACACAGTTAAAATCTTGACTAGCTATATATATTTTTTTCTTTCTGAACCTTTTTCTTTGTTTTTCCATGTTCAGTGTGAGACTTGATTCATCCCATCGGAAACACATTCTTCAAAAAAGTATCTTCTCCAAATTAAAACTGGTTGGGTTTTTTTTCCTCGGTTCTGCCCTCCACTCAGTTTAAAAACCAACTTGCTAGATAGATTTATTATGCTTGTTGACTGTCCCTATCCATTATTCTGGAGTTTTATTAGCACCAGAAGCATTTTTGGTTTCTTCATTTCAAGACAGAACAGGACTGGTGTCCTCTGTGATGAGCAGTGTGCTGCAGCTTGCTCCTGTTTGCTGCTGGCTGCTGCTGGTGAGAAAGGTCTCTGCTCAGCCACATCCTCTTGTGCTGGATCCAGCACTCGCTCTGCTTCAGGGACTCTGTCTGAATTGAACAATTTCAGTTATATTTCTTTTCTCATCCTGTCTCCTCTCTGTTCCCTGGTGCACTAGGATAGTTCTATGAAATTCTAGGTTGTTTTGTTGCTTGCTTTTCCAGGAATTTGTGACTGCAACTACAGTTAATTTTTGAGCTGTTGCTGTTTTGGAGATTAGGAATGCACAGCCTTGTGGTTTATGCAAATCAGTGATTTCAGTACACTGTGGGTAATAAATTTCTTTTTTTTCCTGTCAGAGGTATTAATGACTTTATGACTGTTTTGCTGCTTTGATGTGTTATGCTGTCTTCTGAAGAATGGGCTGAATTCAATGTAACCAAAAATTAAGCGGGATGTTCCTTATAAGCTGTACTACTCAAGAGGAAGGGCTGTCTTCCCTTGCCAGTGGCCTCTTGGACTGAAATTCCTTGGAAGTGATGCGCTGCCAAGTCATAGGACTGTCTGAACAGCAGTTCTTCTCAAGTCTCTGGGTCAGTTGTATCAGTAACCTTGACTGGGTGTTTGCTTTTCTAGACTATACTTAATTTCTGAGTAGATTGTCAGCTGTTTCCTGCAAATGAATCAACAGCTATTATTCTCTTTCATTATGTTTACCTACTTTCATGGTGTTGGTGTTCAGTTGAGGTGTACAGCCCTTCCTAGTTAATAACCAAGAGCTTTTGGCTTGAACAGGCTAGGCTGCTGTTGGGATATTTGCAAAGTGCTGTCTTTCTGGTTGTCGCCTTGCACTAAGTGCTGGTTTGGGTCTGTTGTGAGTGTTCTTCAGTGGGGTTTGTGGGGCTGGCTCCCTGTCTTTTGGGCTGATGCTTTTTGTTACTTTACAGTAAGAGAGTGACTGTGGGCCGTCTGAGGTCTGTGCAAATGTTCTTTGGAAGTACATTCTGAGTAAGTTTATCAATATGAGGTCATTAATCACTGGCATGGTTTTTTACACTACACTAGGGAAATTGTTTGCCCACCTGAGGAACCTGAATGTATATAAGTCTGTGGGACCTGATGAGAGGCTTCCCAGAGTCCTGAGGGATTTGGCAGATGTGGTTGCCAAGCCACTCTCCATGATATTTGAAAAGTCATGGCAGTCAGGAAAGTCCCTGGTGACTGGAAGAAGGGTAATGTTGTGCCCATTTTTAAAAAGAGTAGAAAAGATGGCCTTGGGGATTACTGACTTGTCAGCCTCACCTCTGTGTCTGGGAAGATCATGGAACAGATCCACCTGTAAGCTATGCGAAAGCACATGGAGGACATGGAGGTGATTAATGGCAGCCAGCATGACTTCACCAGGGGCAAATCCTGTATAACGAACTTAGTGGCTTTCTATGATGGGGTAACTGCAGCAGTGGGCATGGGTAAACTGACAGATGTGATCTGGCCTTCTCTAAAGTCTTTGACTCAGTCCCCCACAACATCTTGTCTCTAAATGGGAGAGAAATGGATTTGATGGGTGGACTGTTGGGTGGATAAGAAACTTGTTGGATGGTTGTATTGAAAAAGTAGTGGTCAGTGGCTCGAAGTCCAGGTGGAGATCTGTGACAAATGGTGTCCCTCAGAGGTCCGTACTGGGACTGGTGCTGTTTAATATCTTCATCAATTATATTGACAGTGCACCCTCTGCAAGTTGGTAGGTAACAACAAGCTGAGTGGTGTAGTTGCCACACTGGAAGGACAGGATGTCATCCAGAAGTGAGCCTGTGAGAACCTCGTGAGGATCAACAAGGCCAAGTGCAAGGTCCTACATTTGGGTTGGGGCAATCCCCAATTTCAGTACAGGATGGAGGATGATGTGATTGAGAGCTGCCCTGCAGAGAGGGACTTGGGAGTGCTGGTNTTGAGGAGATCTTATAGCAACCTTCTAATGTTGGAATGCAATGATCTTCAAGGTCCCTTCCAACCCTAACTATTCTGTGATTCTGTGTTTTGAGAGCAGTATTTCTGGTGAATAGAGCAGTAAAGTTATTTGACTTTGCAGCTACTGCTGAATGGAGTAGTTGTTAGTTATTATACCCTTTCTGTCTTCTACATCTGTGACTTACTACTTAGACCCTCAGGTGAAGGACTCATGCTGGTCTTTGTGGCCTTTCGAAAAAGTAATTGAGTGCTCCTTAAATCCTTGTAAACTCTTTCCATTTTCTGAAAATCGTTGGTTAATGATAGCTGATCAAACATATTTTCAGTGCAGGCTTGTGCCAGAATTAGCTGGTAAGTGGCAGAGATAAGCTTCAGGTCAAAATCTAATTCACTCACTGTTCTAGGGCAGCGTCTGTTGAAAATAGAACGATGCTTTTATGCAAGTAGCATCTGCTTACACTTGAAGACTTTCTTGTTCTTTGGTATTTAGCTTAAAACTACTTGAATACTTCTGTTAGCATATGGTGTTATAAATAGGAATTAGGGAGAAATGTGCATGCCTGCACGTCTACGTGGATGTTGTGTATGAAGGTCAGGCACTTAAATATATGTTGTGTGCATAGCACTGTAACGAAGAGATGAAGGCCATACCTGTAGGGTAATTAACAGGGCCTAATGGGAAAGGCAGAGCCTGAGACTGCCTTGCTTTGCTTCAGCAAAACCAAGTATTATGTTTACAATAATCTAAAAGTGAATGCAGTGGGGGCTGTCAGGAAGCTCTCTGCCTTATGGTTCTAAGGGGGTGAAGGTATTGTGTTGGTTGTCATGACTGTAAGACGTTTTAAATTGCAATAATGTCAGTAAACTTGCTGAAGATCTGAGGGATTTAAATGTATTTGGTTGTTTCGTTTATTGTTTTATATTTTTCACAAATCTGTTTATGGGAGGAGATTGTGTTATCAATTCACATCACTTTGTTCTGTTGATAGCTTGAAATCCTTGGTGAAGTGACAGAGGCTGTAGGTTCTCTGCTGGACATACTCTTGCTGACCTTCTGGTATGCCACATTTGTTAGCATTCCGCTCACATAGAAGAGTCTTCAAGTTACTAGTGAAATTAAACCAAAAAGTTACAGTAATAGACTAATCTGAGTTTTGTGATAACTTAGAATTTAAATTGCTTTAGATCAAAAACTTGGTCCATGCTAATCCTCATATTTAAATTTTCTGCACTGTGGGAAAGACCAGAGGTGCAGCATGTGAAAGGTTTTGAAAGTGGTTTATAGTTAGCTAATAAGACATCTTTATAGCTGCTACTGTCTTGTTCAAGCATCTGTTCAAGTAGCAAACCCTTGCCATGGACACCAGGCTTCCTCATCAGCTTCTGCTGTATTTCAAACAGTGTGTGGTCTGTGCTCAGCTGAAGGTATTGGGCCCGTCCAGTTCCAACAGTTGCTGTATTGTTGTTTGGGCAGCTGGCACGCAGCCTTGTTGCTGTGAGAAAGGAAACTGTGGCCAGTTGATAAGGGCATCTTAAACTGACTTGGTTTCAGCTGGCAGGTTATGTGATGCCCAGTGCAATAGATGTTGGTAAATCATACTTCAGCTTAACCTGGGGTTTGTGTCCTTTAGCCCCTGTGTGACAGAGCATCAGCCAGTCAGTAGCGCTCTTCATAATAGTAGATTTGCTTTTTCAGGTCATATGGGAAGAGACTAAGAGAGTTGTTTATGCTGAAGAGGTGAAGGTACTGGGGGGACTGTGCTGGTGTGTTCAGATAGGAGGAGTGAAGAAGAGGGAGCCAGACTCTTCTCAGCAGTGCTCGGTGATGAGGCAGTGGGCACACTGCAATGCAAAAAACTCCGTTTAAACATAAGAAATGCTTTTTTGATTCTGATGATCAAACAGAGAAGCAGGATTGCCAGAGAGGTTGTGGAGTCTCCATCCTTTGAGATATTCAAAACCTGGCTGCTGGTCACCTAGCTTACTGTGTGGGTGACCCAGCTCTGAGCAGGGGGCTGAACCAGATGATCTCCAGAGGTGCCTGCCAGTCTTAGCCCTCTCATTGGGGTGGAAACAAAAACAAATACCAAACCAAAACAACAACAAAAAACCCCCAACCAAAAACTAAACCCAAACATACTGTGATTTGAACTGGAGGAGATAACAGAGCAAGGTGGGTTTTGCAGTTTAAAATATTTTTTTTCCAGCAGTGGCACAGTCACTAGCAAGTCCTGCTTGTGGCATTTCTGAGTGAACTAAAGTCTGTCTTCTATTAGTGGTCATTTGCTTCTTAAAGAAACATTGTGGTCAGAAATGTAAGTGAACTAACAGTTTGAAGTATTCCTGGCTTTGATCCCTTCTGGTCTTGATAGGCACACTTATACTATGCTGCTACTACCTTTTCACTGTTTTCTCCCATGTGGCCTATTTCACACTTCATATGTGGACATGCACCCCAGTCCTCTCTTAGGGTAGCTTGCTGATTTACAGCATGTGAACACTTTGTAAGACTGATATAAGCATAAGTTAAAAAAATTAAAACAAATTATATATAGGGGGCTCATACTTTCTCTACAAAACTATTTGAAATATACATGTATGGTTTTAGGACCTCTTCTATAGGGCCTGGTGCACCAGGGGTAGTTGTCTTTTCTTTGCTAGACAGACATAAAAGTGAAATAAAGCTGTTTCAAAGCCACAAACTACTAAAAGTGCTTTATTTCCTATATTTTTACTTTTTTTATATAGCAGATTTGTAACAAATGTGGAGAGATTATTTTCACTATGTTTTAGCTGTAAGTAAAATACCACACACTTTTGACATCATAAACCATTTTGGGGAAGTGTGAGGAGAGAACCTTTGAACAGGTAAGAGTCAGGCTCATGTATTTTGTTCAGTGTGTTGTATAAATCAAAAGCCTGCAGCTCTCAAATTACAGTCCTCGCCTGCTGTTTAACTTCTAGCCACTTTTCTTTCATCTTGCCACTCCTGCCTGTTCTCCCACGGACACCGAGACTGGCGGGTAGGGGTGCAGAGAACTCTGACTGTATCAGTTGCAGCTTTCTGCCAGGTAGTCAGCAGTTGAAGGGGCACCTTATCAATGGGCTATCGTCTACAAGGACTGCATTTGAAAGATAAGAGCCACGTGCCTCTCAGGAGATGCCAGTTTGACCACCCGTGCCTTATATCTAGTAACAAATAGAAGCCAGATGGAATTGCACTCATCCAAAGTATGAACTAGGTGATAGACCAGCCCTGAATTGTAGGTTAAAGCTATGTGGTTTTGAAGAATATCCAAAACAATTAAAGAGAAGCAAAGTATCAAGCGGATGTTACTGCTAAAATACTTATGACTCACTCTGCTCAAAACTTGCACTTTTTTTGCACTCTGGCTGATCTGGTTTCAGATTCTAGCAAGTTGCCTTCTCGTGTCTGCTAGACAGGCGTTTATCCTTATCATGTGTGTGTTTCATGAAAGTATTTATCATCTGTGCCTATACTGATATGTGTTTGTTGTAAATAATAAATAATCAGCTTGTATATAGAAGTTTTAAATGTATATAAACTGATATTCATACATTACATCCTCCTTCTGCTATATGCCATCCACTTCCTGGCAGCTGAGGAACTTTCTGAGCCAGAGGTTGCATCTGGACCCTAGCTCATGGTACACAGAGATGGATGGACATACTTGCCATTAATTTATGTAATCTTGTTTTAAAAGCCATTTGTACTTTTGGCCTCTGCAACATCCTGTAACAATGAGTCCCATAGTTTGATTAGATGGAAAAGGAACTTCCTTTTGTTTAAAACCTACTGCGTGTGATTTTAATGTCTCCTAGACTCTGCACTGAGAATGCTCGCTTCCCAGTAGTTTTATTTTTCATGGTTGTAAAAGTCTGGCATTGGCTTCTCTACATTTTTTCACCTGATGCTCTTTCCTTCCTTAACTGAAGAATCACAGCCTTTTTAATATTTCTTCACATGAGTGCTGTCCCATGTTTCTATCATTCTTGCTACTCTTCTGTACAGCTTTTGCTTTTCTTGTTCTGCCAAACCCTCTTTTAAGTAAGGCAACTAGAGTTACAGTATTTATGTAGTAATATCAGGAATTTGTATGCTGGCATAGTGATGTATTCTGTGTCGCCTTTTGCTGTCAAACCATTTACAACACCTTAGGTGCCTCTGCTGCAGTGATGGGACTATGTTCTTAGGAGATCTCTGTATTTACTGCAGTTTTTTTCTGAAGTTGTGCTGTCTGGTTTGGAGGACATAACTGTGAGTAAGGAGGGTTTTTTTTGTTGGTTTTTGGTTGGTTTTTTTTTTTCCCCCCCAGGGAATATTCCTTTGCACTTAGTCTTTCCTGATTTTCACCTGTCACTTTGTTGTTTGGGCAATTGATATTGTTTAATCCTTCTGTGCCCGTTTCTGCAGAGCTAGGATGGATTATGCAATGTATTTAATTATTCACCTTTTCCCAGGTCACATATCAAAAGTCCAGATTCTGTGGGGTTCCTGCTGTTAACTGCATTTTTCACTGAAAGGAGGTTAGTTGGCTATAGCGAAATTCCTATTGCCATTCATTTTATTATTATTTTCTTTGCCTGTACTTTGGAATGCTTTGGGAGTAAGATCCATGCTTAAAATGCTTTATATTATAATGCAAAAATTATAAATTATGTCTTGAGTAAATTTTTATTAAGTCGCCAGTATAGCTTGGAGAAAATGACATGTAGTGACTCCCCAAGGTCTCTTAACACCTGGCACAGACTCAAGAACAACACAGCAGTTCCTAGACTGGAGTCCTGACTCTGTCATTTTCCTTCGTGAAAATAGAAAATGGGAGCGGCCTCTCTCATGAGCCAAAGGCTATGCCAAAATTGCATTGTAAGCTATACAGATAGTAAGATAAACATATATTATTTTTACATATTTAGTCCTGTGATTTCATGAAGAACCTTACAAACACAGAAAATAATGCTCCTTTATGGGACAAGAAATATAGATGAATATATTGTCAACTAGCTTTATTTTCAGTTTAATCTTCTTGTATAGCAACATGAATGTTGCAGAGTGTTTTTTCTGTTGTGCTTTTTACTGTGCCTTTTGCTCTTTATACGGTCACATCCTGCTACTTGGAAGGTACACACCCATTGAAAGACAAAGCTAGTAATAAGTGATCCTTCCTCATCATTGAGGCTTCAGCTTCTAGGTCTTTCTTTTTTCTTTCCTTCTTTTTTCCACCTCTCTCACTTTGTGTACAGCTTTCCAGAGGGAGCCATGGAATTCTTCAGGGGCTCAGTTGGAAACTGAATTTGCCAGTAATGGGAAGACGGAGTCTGGCATTTTTTCCCCTTTGAAAATATCTTACACTTTGTTGTTGTTGTGTCCTTCATTAGCAAGGAAGGGTTATCTTTACTTTGGAGCCTTAATTGAAATTGTCTTTGCAGAGGAAGTAAATACTGTTTTTCTGGGTTAATGTCCAGTTGTCTTGCTGGTAGCTGCATATCATTGCTTGTATTGATCCCAGGAATAAAATATACTCCTTTTACTGGCACTTGTGTGTTGCCAAGATGGGAAACTAGTCGGTACACCTGAGGGCAGAGCTGCCATTCAGAGAAGTATGGACAGGCTGGAAGCGTGGGCAGAGAGCAGCCTTACAGTGGTCAGCAAATGCAAATGCAGCACCCTGCACTTGGAGGAGCTCTATGCAACGGTACCGATGGGGACTAAGAAGTTGTAAGCAAGGAGAGATGGTCACCTCACTCAGTCTACAGGCTCTGTTCCTGGTGGTGCTGCCCAGGTTACTGTTGTTCGTCCCAGCTGCCACAGCACACTGCTGATTCCTCCAGAGCATCATCCATTCTGTTGTTTTTGTATTTGCAGCCTAAGCTCTGTTGTTTTCTTTTTTGAGAATTTAATTTTAGATAGTTTTATCTAACCTAGGTAGTTTTGTTATGAGTTACTGCCTATGTGCTTGAAATCAATTTTGTTTATATGAATAAGCAAAACAAAAAAAATGCTTTCCCTGAACAGTTTATAATGAAATATAAATTTTCACATGTAGTAATTCTGTTGTGTACTGACCCCACAGCAAAAATGAAGTAATTATTTAAAACATTAAATAAATCAATTCCATTTTGAACTAGTGGAAGAATTTTGTTGGGAACACTGCAGTTATCTATTGTTACAGCACCTGCAATTTGAATGTATTTTTTTGTTTCTAGTTAGCTTTTGCAAGGCCACTCCATATCATAGTTCATTATCATAGTGCTTGGTTGGCAAGTTCCTCTGTTGTCCCTAGCTCCTTGCCTGCTCCTCCTTGCTGATCTTCCCTTCAGTCTTCCTCTGGCTTCAGAATTGTTTTTTTTCTTTAGTTGCACATCTCAGATGTCTAGGACAAAGAGTTCTGGGATCTGTAGTATCTGTAGTATAGAAGTCAGTTGGCTGCACACCTGTAACTTTCTGAAGCATTGTCTTCTTTCTGACTTTTCTGTGCGAGCACTTGGGAAGAGGGATCTTGCATTCAGAAGAGCACAGAACCCTTGAAAGATGAAAACCTCAGTGACAGCTGGTTACAGAGAGGCTTCCTTCTTGTTCCTACAAGGTTTTGTATAGTATGGGTTTTCTGCTTGCATCACCACTTTGTGTGGAGTTTGGGATTCGCTGCATTATGATTTTTAGAGTGGGGAAATTCATAGTCTGAGGTTAACATATTTCTGACTGCCACTTGCCAAGTTACAGATAGTTATAGCAATGTTTGACAGGAGCCTTGACAGATAGCATCAACAGGTTCTATTATTTGTTCATAGAAAAGGGCTGATCTGTTCAGAAGCAGACATGCCTTTTAGGAAAGGTGATTAATGAATATATAAAATACTTCTGTTACAGGATTAGTGGCAAGGAGGAAAGTAGGTAACTTTTTTGCCCTGATTGGTTGTTTTCATAGCTGTTTCCTAATGCCAAGTATAAATGGACTCGGAATAAAGCAGATGGATTCCTTTTAATAAGTTGATAGTTTGTGATGCACCACATTCCCAAGGCATGCGGGTGATAGGTTTTTCCGTTGCCCTGCTCTTGTGTCAGAGGTGGTTGTGACCAGTGGGGAGAGTGGGAAGAAGTTCAGAGCAGCACTGGGGAGCTCTCCTTTCTGCAGGAGGTCCTAACCTCAAGATGATCTTGTTGCTGCCATGAGTGTGAATTTGGTGTAGTCAGCTGAATTGCCGTTTCAGTGTTGGCATTGAATTGGCTTTTGTATCAGCTAGATGAGCACAGGCTCTTTCCTCAGGTATTTTTAACTGCCTGGAGTCAGTGTTGGGTACATTGAGATCTTGCTTGTGCTTATGTAGCCATGTACTCCTAGAGCCAAGTACATTGCATTCCTGAACTAGCCTCCTCCAGGAGTTTCACTGTGCTGGTGGAGCCTCCTCCCCATTGCAGCAAAATGCCTTCTTAGCCTGAAATAAGGAGGCTGGCTATGCTGGGGCATACATGGAAGGGGGGGTGTTTTGGAGTCACTTTTCTGACTCATGTGCCAAAGTCAGCAGTGTTGCTCCTGGTGTTCATTGTCAGCCCTTAACTCTGTATGGCCACAGCTTTTCCTTAGGGCTTACCCTGAACACTGGTGGGAGCCTGACATGGCTGGAACACCGGTGGATTTGTGCAATGCCTGCTTACTTCTGAACTGGTTACACTGGGTGATCTGGTTAAAACAAAAAGAACCCTCAGGTGTTGCTTTTGCCAGCTGGTGCTATTACAGTGTGGTAGTGGGATTATAAAGAAGGGGTTGGATGAAGTTTGTGTTAATTCCCATGGGCAGAGTCAGCATTTCTTGAATTTAAATTGTAGGTGGTTTGAAAGTGTATTACAGGCTGTTTATAGCTGTCTGGCTTTAAACCGTCATCACAGTTTTGTGCAATGTTAATATGAATTAAAGCAGTGCTTTGTCTATTAGCATTTCAATGCACAGTTATCCAGGGGTTTAATTTATAGACCGTTTCGAAGAATTGTCTGGACTCTAATAGCAGGAGTGTATGATGTCAAGTTGGAAGTGGTGTGAACATTGCTGAATCATATATGTCCCCTTGCAAATATCCTTAAAACTATTTTTAAATTAATTGTCCTCTATGTACTGTTTATGGCAATATATCTTTCTTCGTCTAAAACCTAGAGGTTGTTGCTGAGACTTGAACACTTTAGTAAATGTTCATGTAGATGCTGTAAATTTAAGATACTTATAATACACGAGAACTTTTAAGTATCTGGATGACCATAGTACTAAACATGTAATTCTACTGCCATGCAGTTGCACAAGTCTCAAATTTAGGTAAAGATCTCTTCCCTGCAAGCTAAACTTCAGTTACATGGTTATTTTGCTCTTTAAAAGTGGAAACAAAATTACTTTAAGTGAGAAATGAAGTTTATTTCCTAGAGTTTAGCAAAGCTATTATGTACTACCAGTTTCTTGTCTCTTATAGGAAAGAAACTCTGGGCTTATTGATACATACAATTCTGGGGGGAAGATGTTAGTGATGGTAAGTTATGTCCTTTGAATGACAAATCTGAGCCATTCACTTTCCCAGACACAAGGTAGTGAGATTTTGTTTAAAAAGAAAAATGAAAGCCCACCACCCCCTACCTACCCTTAATCCTTAGGGTTTCCAGCCTCTCCTGGTATGAAGAAGTATAAAAGCTCTTTAACTTTGAAGTCTGGACTAGATTTATGCTTCATTTTTAAGGTAGTTTAGGTTCAGTTTTTCTAGTAGATCTCACAAAACTAAACAAATTCACTGACCTTAGGTAATCTAAAAATACATTATCACACATATGAAGATGTATCTTCCATCCATGTGCTAGCTGATGTCATGTGGTTGGCTCAGGAAATCTGGTGTTTATGAACTACTGTCAGAATATATTTGAGATGTGGCTGAATAAGACTTAACTTCTTATTATTTTAGTGTACTATAATGATTTGTTTTAGCGTTGTGTTATTTTTAGTTCTTAAACATGTTGCTTCTCCATGTTCTTTCTGAATGGTTAGGGGTTAAGCCAGTAAGTTGACTGGTTTCGTGCAAGAGCAGAATGTTCTGCCCCATCTTGGGGGGGGGTAAATACTTACTTCTTAAATAAATGAATAAATTAATTTCCTAAATTCATTTCAGAGCATTTGCAATGTTAAATTAAAAGCACACTCTTAAAACTTGTGTTGATGGACTGACTTGTCTGTCAAATTTTTATACAGCGCCAAAACACTGAGTCACCAGTCTGCTTCTCTTGGAAGGAATGGTGAGTTATCGATGGAGGGCAGCCAATTCTGCAAATACATTTTGTATTATACAGCAGTTGTTTGAATCTGAAGTGTATTGGTCGACTTATTTAATCATAATGCGGACAGGTAGCTGGTAGAAGCCAAAATATGCTTTAACCAGTCCTCAGCTGCAAAGTCAAGCATTGTGTTTGCTCCTAGGCTTTTAAGAGAGACCATTTTGCCCGTGGTGATAGTGCTTTTCATCTGATTTCTTTGAAAAGCCTCTGTAAAGTATATCTGATTTATGTTTTTTTCCCTATGTTGTTGACTTTTTTTAGAAGCTTGTAGTAGATTTTAATATCAAAACTGTCAAAATGCGTCATATTGACCCTTAGGGGAGCTATTAGTTCTTTGTAGCACTAACATAGTGTGCATGTGCTCATATTAAATATTTTCTTCCTTTCTTTTAAGGGAAAGCAGGTGGTTTAGGCTTGAAAATGTTGTTTATATTCAGAGATGCATAAGGGGAACTTTACTTTTTTTTTAATATTCTGTTTAAGCCAGTGCATAACTCTATGCTTTTTTAGATTTGAACCCAGTTTTATTTTTACTCCTTTATTTTCCTAATAAGCAGTTAGGTTAAGTTACAGCAAGCTAGGCCTTCACAAGATTGAAGGACTACAAGAGTGTTTGCACTGGTTTCACTGATTCAGTTTTAAAACAGCACCTTTTGGTTAAATTGGCACAATTTTGGGAATAGGCTTTTCCCATGTGACTTGGTTAGCAGGCTGGAAAATGCTGGTATGTTAAATGTAAAGGAAGATACAGTCTTCCCCCTGCCCCCTGAAGCCTGTAAGCTGACTTGGCCTTCTCCTTTGTTGATGTTCAACTTCACAAGCTCAGGTACAGCAGAGCAGAGAGAACCTTGTTGATGTTTAAATGCTGTTACCTCCATTTAGTAGCGATGGGGGCTGTGCGACCTCAGCTGGGAGCTAGGAAGTGTATTTTAGGTCTTCCTGTTATGTCTGTCTATAATTCTGTTTCAGTTGCTCATTGGTTCACCTTTTGAGATGTTTCTCTGTCCTGCTTTCCTTAGTACTGTCAAAGCCTTTGTTCAGGGGGCATGTCTTCTGTCCCCACTGTGAGAATCTTCACCATCTCCCCCAGGTTAATGGTGCTTCTCTATCCTGTGGGTTTTTTATGAGATATAGTCAATCAAACTGTGAGCACACCCCACACAGTCATTTCCTGACTATTAGACTTAAACAACTGCAGTTGTAGGATTTTTCTTATGTCACTAGGAAGAACTGATGGATTATTCAAGCTTCTGTGCATGCTTCTTCAGCAATTTAAGAGCTCATGAGCATTACTTGGTGTTTATGTACATTCATGAATGAAAGTTATTCACAATAGATGTTACTGTTGAACGCAATTAGAATTGAACAGTAAAAGGGGATTACCACAGTTTATGTAGCTGTAGTGAAAAATATCTGAGCTTGTTTGCTGAGTGGCACCATGGTTATGTTTGAGGTGTCAGGATCCAAACTCAGTGTCGATCTTCTGACCCAAGAGTGCTGGGCTGGGCTGAATGCAGCCACAGAACTGGTATGAGAGCTTCTGCCTTCTAATTCGTGTTTGTTTACTAGGATACACAAGTTGAATGTTGTAAACAGGTTAAACGTCTTGTAAAACTGCAGACAAGAGTGAAACAGTGAGTTAATTTGAAGGGAAGTTGAAGACCTTGCATCTGAACAGCTACATTGGCAAAGCTTTCTCTGAACATCGGTCTGAGAAAACAAGATCTGATTGGTGAGGTAGAAATAAGCAATGTAGTAGAAGTATTCCTTTGTTGTGCCAAACTTTTAGTGGTGTGTTATGTTGCTTTATTCACATGGTTATGAAATGTGGTTCTAACGAAGCAAGTAGAAATCTTGTATTGGCCATTGCACTCAAAGGTCTGGGTAGAAACGAGATAGATCAGGTTGCCATTGATTTCTGAACTTCCTAGAAGCTCATGGAAGATACAATCCATGTATGTAGCTGTGTGCTGATTCTATTTATAGTGTAAGCAACATCAGCTCTCAGTTTTTCCTCACTCCCTTTCTGTCCAAGTTCATTTTTCATCTCTGATCTCAGTTCAGTTTGCCTTCCCTGTGCCAGCTCAAGAGCTGGCAGCTTTGCCAAGCCTACTTTCTTGTGAAAACTTCTGCTGCTACCTTCAGCAACCACAGGAGAGGAATGACCTGTTTGTTGTCCTTGCTTTCATTTATTTTTCCTAGAAGAACAGCTTACTTTGTGCTAGCCAGAAGATGACCCAAATAGCTGGTAATTGAAGTAGTTGATGTTTTTGGTGTTGCTTGATTTTTGTTGTGGGGTTTTTGGTTGTTTGTTTTTATCTTTTTTCTTTTATTTCCTATCTGCAGCTAGCAAGGGAAAGTAATAGCTCATACTCCTTTGTCAACAGACAAATTGAATGGCTATAGTGGTAACTTAATATTAGGAGAAAGACCTCAAGGATGAATAATTCAAGCTGCTTCAATGTGTGAGTCTCTTCTGTGTGTTAGCTTCTAACTCATATTTACAGATTCTGATTCTGTACTAGGGACATGCAAACTACTCTGTTTTTTAATTTTTAAGCCCATAAGTAATCATTTGCAGATTCTCCAGTTGATGATTGTAAGGCATGGATTTTTAGTGAGGGAATCTTTGGAGGGTCTAGTGTTTCTCTCCAGCTTTTCTAGTTTCAGTGTTGACTTGTGTGAAAACTTGGCTCTCTAGCCTTGCTTGCTAAATTGTGGAGGAAAACAGCAAAAATTTTTACTCAGTTGAAATATATGGAAATACTTGGATTAGCTGTGCCCCAGAGAGCTTATTTTTACCCCTTTCAGCTTCTTCTGTTTTGAATAAAGCTGACTGGATTTTCTCCCTATTGATATTTTTTCTGTTGCAAGTTTCTCTCTCTGCTAATGAAGAACTACTCAAGGTAGTTCCAATACAGTTTGTTTGATTTTTTTTTTTTACTGCAATTTGATTGTTATTTTCTACACTTCGTGAAAAAATCTTAGACTGATATGTGCTTAGATTTCCTCAGGACTCCTTGAGGGATGAACAAATTCTTGAACTAGAAATACATCACAGATGGACCGAATGGGGACAAATCAGATTTTTTTTATTCTTTGATTCTTCATTCCAGAGGTGTGTGGATTTTTTTTCTTCCTTTGAATAATCTGTCAGATGACCCATGCCAAGGTTTTACAGTGAAGTCTTTGTGAGAGCATCTGATAAATTTTGGTAGGAAGTCATCGGTCTTGCATTTAGACATCTTGTTTTGCTCACTGAGATTTGCAGTTCCTTCAGCAAATGGCAAAAGTGTCATCTCTGTGACTGATGCAGCTTTCTTTGAGCTAAACAATAAAGTTATTTTATGTTAATAAATTAATATGACAGAACACACACTGTCTCTGCATTTTATGCTTGTGGTTTCGGGATTCCCCTCCCTCCAAGGAGTTTTGCATTGTCATGTAACTGGTATTTTTCCCTCCTTCCAAAGAGTTTGCTATTATTGCTTCTTTGTTTTTAAGGAACAGTACCTAAACTTGCAAGTATCTAGCTGTGAGAGGATAGAAGAAAGACTTCAGTCTGTTTACCTGCAAGTTTTCCTTTATGCATGGGTGAGACTATCATACTTTCTGTGAAAGAAGGTTGAGGCTACTTACAAATGAAAGCACATTTTCAGCTGCATTGATGTGCTGTGACTCCCAGGGTTGACAGTCTTGGGTGATGCCTCTTTAAAGAGGCAACAAAACTGTAGGGCCTGTGGATTATTCCCTCTGATGTTACCTTCGTACATTTACTTGTTAAATAGCGTAATGGCTGACACATGTAAGGATACCAATGCTTAGCAAAAAAAGTGTGATTTCAATTAGTTCTTGTTGCTTTGGGTTGATGGCCTAAAAGTGAATTTTCCAGAGTTAAACAGTTGCAAGTAGAACATCTGTAGGTGAATGAGTGCTGATTAAATGTGTGAGTACTTTGGTTTAATAGACACAAGTTGGGTGGGCTTTCATTCTTTCTCCATTACTCATGGATTCCAGGGAGTATCTTAGGACAGGGCTTGTGCTAGGCATGAGTGCTCAGACTAAAAGAGAATGCTGTTGGCATAAAGGAGGTTAGCATTAAAAGCATTTGCAAAGGAATCCTGTGGGTGAACAAATTCGTTGTATGACTTCAGTATATTCTTCATAGAAATTCAGATAACTGAGTGCTTAAAAAATGTAATGCCCAAGAACCACGAAAGGGGTGAACTCTTTGTCTATTAAGAAAATGCAGGTAATGCCTTGGATTGAATTAATTGATTACTTTTATGGGACAGCTGATGTGACAGGTAGCTCTTTGTTCTAGACAGCTAACAGCTTTGTTCATTTTCTGAAATGTTAAGGAATCTTGGTCGTGCTGGGCTCAAATGCCTGGCTCTCTTGACTGCCATTAACAGTGTTTGCAAAAAAACCCAAAACCTTTAACTCCAAAATTCTCTCTGCTGGCATAGATGTATTTGATAGCTTATTTCTACACAAAATGTTAAAACAACAATGGAAGTATGACTGTATTATTTACCTGGGTCACTTTTTTGCCCTTTCCATGTGGATAATCTTTGCAGCATGTGACAGTTTGACAGGAACTCACTTCATATCGTTTTACAAAGCAATGTATTTCCCATATCCTGTAAATAGTTAAGTTTTGTGACTTTCCTTATCATAGTTCAATTGAGGGGAGGGAATTGTCACACCAACTGGCAAAAGCAGTGTATATTAAGCTACACTGATCAATTTGCAAATTGTTTGCTTTCCAGTTCACCCCTGAAGGCTGAGTCATTCTTGCAGTTAAAACAAATACATGTTAGATAAGTTATCACAGCAAACCTGTTTCTTGTCTCACCTGGTTGAAGATAGTAGAAGTTTTGGGCTGTGAAGTCAAAAAGAGGAGCTTTCTCAAAAAGTTCAAAGTATTTTGCATGCACTGTAGAAACCGCTTTTGACATTATAAAAGTGCTGTTGGTCCTCATTTTCTTCAGCAACAATGGTGTTAAAGATTCCTTTCTTGATTTCCCTTCAGCAAAGAACAAGTACGCACTTCAGTACCTTATAAGGGAAACTATAGCAATAGGATGCAGATTTATGCTTCTTTAACTGCAAAATTATCTTTTTGAGGAACAGATAGCAACCAAATGTGACCTTAAAAAAAAAACGACTGTATTGACTAGAGGGACCTGGAACTGTCCTAAACTTTTAACAGTAGTGACGTATATTTAGGTCATAGACTGAGATCTGTAAAGGTCTCCAGGCATGTCAAATACCTTGTGATTTCAATGCGAATTGATATCTCTCTTGCTACTCTTTCTTACTGTTTTCCTCATTTTGATTGAGTTTTAACAGCTGTTTTATGCAGCTGTTGAGCAACTATTAATCTCAGGGTTTAATTTACATTTACTTCTCAGCAAAACCCTTTAGTTTAAAAACTTCCCTGTTATTGGGAATGCTGTTACAGGATTGGACCTGCGTCTGCTTTTCAGCACTGTTCATGCTCCATAAGAACTTGACAGCATTTATGTGGTATGCGGGACTTCTTTCAAGAAGGCTGGCTTTCAGTGCCAACCATATATCTTCCTCTTCCAGCCCAGCTTTGCTTTGTTTTGTTCCTTTTTTTTCTCTGTAAAAAAGGAAATGACAGAATCCCCATTGCATTATTTGGTATCTTTAATTCGCTGTTTTGATTTTTGTGGGTTTATCTTCCTGCAGTAAAACTGACAAGTAATGACTTTGCCAAATATTAGGTCACAGTACTTGATACGTGTAATGTTTGCATAATGTAAGACCTGTAATGATGGCTATGCTATGATTACATTAAAGAGACTGAAAAACTGAAATGCCTAATCTCAAAATTACAAGGATATTTGAATTCTGTGGTTTCGAGTACTTTTCATGCAACGTGGTCACTTCCCATCTCGTGTGAATGAAGTTTGGCTTATTTTTTAGGTTTTTCTAATAACGACAGTGCTACTACTTGGCAGGTACTGTGATTCTGATTTCTGCCTAGAAAGAGCTATGAAAAAGTTTCTTCTTCCCTTAGTAGAGTATATAGAGAAGTAAGGATTTTATAGTGTTTGCTGCTATGGCAGAGTGCATTCTGCTTCCAAGTGATATACAGATATTTGAGTAATCAAACTGAAGGATTATAAGCTGTTTCTTAGCCTGCTTAAAGTACAGTTTTGTGTAAGTGATGCAAACTGAGGAAAGCTTTATCTTTTTAACATCTTAAATGGGGGGGGAAACTTAATTTATCAACATAAGGGACAAAATGCACTGAACCAGTGGATTTGAAGTATTTTTAATCTGATGGGTTATGTTTTCACAGTTAACACTATTGGGAAAACTGGCTTGGTTATTTTACATAAGAGGTGAAAGAGGTCTGTCTTTAAATCATAATTTAATAAGGCTAAATCTAGGCAGGAATGATTGTATTTAAGACTTGTGTTTTTTCTAGGCAGCAGATACTGATTGAGACTAATAGTGTATTGGATTGCTGACCAACTCACATTTTTGCTTTTCTTTTAAAGTCACATTACAACTTTTTGCAGATAAGATGTTGTCACTCTAGAAATCTGAGAACCAAGGTGGCAGTGGATGACTTGGCCTAGAACACTTTGTTCTGTTCTCTTTAAAAATCCTGAAATGATTGCTGTTTCCAACAAATGCATGAAAATATGGGGATGTGCTGTACAACAAACTAGCTATGTGAACTGATGGCTAATCAAGCTAATCATAGCATCCATTTGCAAGATAGTCAGTTTGTTTTGCAGACACATCTGCGTGTCTGAAGAGGCAGAAACTCAAAAACCTTCTAGGAGTCTTTAAAGTCAGCTGAGCTAAGTGCAGCATGGGAAGTTAAATATGCTACTGTCCTGGGAATCATTTGTCAGAAGGTTATTGCAGATCATTGTTTGGTGTCTGTTTTCAATTTCTTGCTCCTTGACTAAAACGGATATTTTTGTTGTACATGTAGGCTTGTTTCAACAAAGGTTCAAAGACCTTCTATGTTGTACAGGACAAAGCAGAAGCCTGAGAATGCATTTAGAGTTAATTGAGTTAAACGAGCTAATGGTCTTGTCTGAAAAGACTCCTAAAAATAAAGTTTGATGCTACTTTTTGAGGAGGGATTCTCTGCATTGGAAACAGGGAAGTAAAAAACAGATGAAAAGACAGCTGTCTGTGAACCTTAGTCTGGAAAAGAAGTATTCTCAGAAGTATGTGTCGCTTAATTATACACAAGTCATTTTTTGCCCTTGTATCTCATTCAAGGGAGGGAAGTCTGAAGCATTAGTGACAACATGGGAGCTGCCCCACCTTGCATGCCTTAATCGTTTCATGTCTTTGTTATAGACATCTGTTTGTGTTCGAAACCAGTTTTCTTCTAGAAAGAAAACGCAGATAGAAAAATCACTTTTGCCATTATTCCTAATTTAATTTTTCTACCTTTTGTGAATGAATTACGTAAAAATGAATAGAGATAAAATGTAGACTTCCTCCTCATGCATAAATAATAATTACTGTGTTTGATTCTTTTACTCTAGGCTATGGTGGCTTGTTATCCCGGCAATGGAACAGGATATGTGCGCCATGTTGATAATCCAAATAGAGATGGAAGATGTGTTACATGTATATATTATCTTAATAAAGACTGGGATGCCAAGGTATGTGGTAATATCTTTCTACAACTTTTTCTTACATATACTTGCTAATGCACCTTTGCTACAGGTCTTTATTTCCTGATTTCTATGTTTTACATTGTTACCTGTGGATGTTCTTTGCCCCCCGATTCTGCTGTTAGTGAGAGCAGATACAGATAATTCATTTATCTTCAAGGTTCTGAATGTCAGCAGGACCTCCTTGACAGAGACATTAAAGGAGAGTTGTGTGTTTTTCACATTTAAGTGTCTACTGTTATCCAACATTTATAAATATCTAATTATAAACCTTATTGTACATTCTGATACACACTCACAGAATAAATAAAGAATATTTGAAAATTAACTGATTTTAGTTAATGGCTCTATTGATGTTGAAAATCATGAGTTTACTGCTTGTGTGACTAGATTACTTAATTGAATATGCTTATATAAGGAAAGATTCTGTAGCTTGGGAGCAGTTGCAAATATGCCAAGTGTTACAATTATTGCTATATAATGTAGTTCAAAGCAGCATAAGTCTTTATATTGTTGTTTATGGAGGTGGGGTTAGAATAATAGAGGAGGATTTAAAACACATTTAAGTTGCCCAAGTATTTAATACCAATGACTCTGTAGAGGTAGTGACTATGATAAAGTAACTTTTTAATAAGGATTATCCTGGAGTTTCAATGGGATTAGGCAGATTAGGAAGAATGTGTGTAGCTAACTGGCTGTATTGAAAGCATGAGAGTAATGCAAAGATAGCTTTGTTTATTCCTTGATTGCTCTGCTCTCTCTATGGAGATGTTTATTCTCATTGTATGTGGAAAAAAAATTAGAAAGATACTGATATTTCTGTCATACTTAGGAAGTAGCATGTGGAAGAGCATGTAAGGAATAAGATTCTGTGAATTGGGTGCACCAGATATGGATAACATAGGTTGCAGCTGAGAGTTTTACTTTTTCTTAAGTATTTTCTGTTTCGTTTAAGAACTGGATGGGACAATTTAACTGATAACATACTTGCATAAAACTGGTAGACTGGAAAGCCAAGTCAGAAACAGATGCAGTTGAAGCTTCTGTTTCTGATTTGGTCTTTAAAATATCACATTACTAGCCTTTTTGCAATGATTGCATCTTCACATATAAGTGTAATGGTTGTACTGAACATCTTGAAATGCAGATTTGGGGGTATTTTTAGTTGATTTGCAATTTCTTTCCTGGAAACAAGTGAATACTTACCAGAGTTTGAGTTGAACAAATAGAATTTTCATAATAACTGTAATAAACTTACTAGCTGGAGATTTTAATTTATGAACAAACATATTCTAATTCCTGCAAAATCTATTTTAAATTGCAAATTAGTAAATTACCAAGTATATTGGTTAGCAGAGAAGGAAGCTCAAACTTTCTGTAGGAGAACAGATAGATCTAAATTATCACTTCTTGTTTGCTGATTTAGATCACAATTTTAAAAAAAGTCATGTATATCAATTTACCTGTGGTAGCCATCTATAGTTAGGCTTAGCATCATCAGTAGCAAGTAGTTAACCTGACTTAAAAATAAACCCCGCCTACTTGTGCTGTTTTTTAAGCATCAATAGGTAGGTCCAAGTGTTTTTTCAAAGCCTAGAAGAGGTCTAAATTGACTGGAAGTAATATAGATTCAAGCTTTAGTTTGAAGTTTCCTTGTCTTTACTCATCTTAGTTACAGAAATATGACATAAACTTGTGCTGCTGCTGTTAAATGAAATAATCTCTTTAATGGGAAAGGGTGAAATTCAGATGTGAAATTCAATGTCTGTCATCCATACTGGCATTTTTTTTTTTAGCCACCTGTATGGTATTGGTCTTTTTTGCAAGTAGGTAATGCAGCTAAAAACCAACCGATCTAAACCTACAGCTTTTTTTTCTTAAACATGAATGGAGGCTTCATATTTTTAAGCATTCTGAAAATATACAGTGAAAAGTGTATAAAATGTTGTGTTACATGAAAAGTGTCAGGCAAAAAGTCCTAGACTCATAATTATGGTTTTAAATACTGGTTTTAAATTTGTAGGTAAGTGGAGGCATCCTTCGGATATTTCCGGAAGGTAAAGCGCAATTTGCTGATATTGAACCCAAATTTGATAGACTGCTATTCTTCTGGTCTGATCGCCGCAACCCTCATGAAGTACAGCCAGCATTTGCTACAAGGTAGGACTGATGGACTCTATATATTGCATGATCACTTTTTATCACGAGATGAGCAAATTCTAATGAGAAATCATCCCAAGTCTTTCCA
This sequence comes from Piaya cayana, assembly GCA_013389865.1. NCBI lineage: Eukaryota > Metazoa > Chordata > Aves > Cuculiformes > Coccyzidae > Piaya > Piaya cayana. Next base: position 219,814 of record WAAB01017710.1, read on the forward strand.
CATACTCTTCACATTGCACTGAGACAAAAAGGGGTTTTCTTCTACTGATTGGTTAGGGTTCTGCTGTGCTGCTGAGTTTGTACCAATGTCTGATCTCTTTATTTTGGAGAAAACTTCCTTTTGGTTGTGTAATAGGGGGGTCTGGAAGCACCAGAAGGTACTGAGGGTGTACTTGGCGGAACTGGGTAGAAGCACACAGAGCAATAAACAGATCCCACCTTAGCCAAGGGGTGTTGTCTTCATTATTTGTGTGGTGGCTTTACACTGTGGTCCCTTCCCCTTGTCCTTAGCGTCTTGTTGTGTTACTGGAAGATTGGTAGGTAGTTCGCTTTTATGTTCTCTTTTGTTGATGCAGAGGGGGTTAAGAGTTCCCTCTTCTTTATTCTGTGGGTGGCTCAGTTTGGGAATTGGGAGAGGACTGTGTAGCTGAAATGACCATTGATGCACAAGTCTTATCTTTCTCTGGAGTATTAGAGTAGTTGCTCTGAGATGCAGAGGGAACTTGATATCTCCTTTACATTTCAGGGGTAGGACAGTTGATGATGCTAAAAGTACCTGCATTCACTGCTCCCACATCTTGAGTTTCCAGGTAGTGTTAATAGGTGAATCATAAGAGTCCTGGATCCAGACCTCCTGTTGACAGTGTTGCAATCCTTTTGGATAGGCAGAGCACTGAACATTGACTGGAGCTGTGAGATAACACAAGTACCTTTGCAAGAAGTAAATTGAACTGCCATCAACCTCTCCTCTTACAGGCATTCAGGAGGCTATACCACTCTTCCCATTCACTTTGTGCTCCTAGCAGAGTCAGAGAGAGAAATGGCATTTACTAAAACTCTTAGAAGTCTTTTCTCAATAGCTGGCGTTTCATATTTAAATCCTTTGTGGACAGTGGAAANAATATGAAATGCCAGCTATTGAGAAAAGACTTCTAAATCCTTTGTGGACAGTGGAAAATCAGAGGAGCTCTATAAAGAGGCATAGGTAATTTCCGCTTATGGTGAATGTCCAAAAAAAAGGTTCTTGCAATGTGGTTCAGTGATGGATTTGGCTGAGTGAAGTAAAAGATGAGGTCATGGTGCAAGGTGTTACAAACAGAGACTATATTATAGATACTGAGCAAGAGCAGTAATAGCAGTTCATCAGGAAAAAGAAGCATAAACTTACAGCTTCAGTGTCACTCTTTCAATTACTCTTTCAGACAATGTCTAGTGATAAGAAAAAAGCCTGCTTACTTTGTGAATTCTTTCTTCTGTCAGACCACAGAAGTATAGTCTCATTTCTGCTGTGTCTTGTTGTTCACTTTATTTTCTTCATAGTTTAAGAGTTCTTTTTCCATCCATTTCTCTAGGTACGCAATAACAGTGTGGTATTTTGATGCAGATGAAAGAGCACGAGCTAAAGTAAAATATCTAACAGGTAATCTCTTGTTAATAACTTCTGTGTTCTTTTTTTCTGGAAGTGTAGCTGAGTAGTCCAGCCTCACCTCCTTGCCACCCGCCCCCTCCCCCAGTTACCAGTGTAACTCAGAGTTAGGTTTTTCAGGGAAGGTGATCCAGTGGTTTCGCTGCTAGGGAGTGACTTGGGAAATCCAGGTCAGTGCCTTGTTCTGCCCACACTTCCTCTGAGACCTGAGGCTGCTTGGTACTTCTGTGTGGGGGATACAGCTTTTCCCTAGTCTTGTCTCCCCAGTAGGCTTGGTGGATAAATACACCAGAGACCTGGAAATAATTTTGATTAAATATAGTGATTTAAGAAGCAAACACAACCTAACTGGACTAGTAACTCTGTATCGGAGAAATAAAAGCATAAAATTAAAATCCAGAATCAAAGAATGGAGTTACTTCCTCCATTTTCACCTGTCTAGCAGTGTTTTCCTTTTCTGGCTTCTCCCTCAAGAGGAAGTTGATCTAATCTTCCTGTTCAAATTAGCAATATAAGGAGAAGTGGCCTAGGACTTCTGTCATGCTTGTAAGTTCTATCACTATTCTGTTTGTCACAGTAGTTTAAAAATAAACCAAAATCAGGTGTACCACAGGTGCACGTAAACACAGGGCCAGTTTTGCCATAGTTTTATCAAATGCGACAAAATCAATTATTTTGAAGATATGCCATTCATTTTCAGATCAGATTTCTATCTGTTGCTTATAGGTGTCTGAAGCTGGTAAGTACCACCGGAGCTGTCTGCTGAGTGTGACAGCTGCAATTTAGTTTGGTTGCTCTGGTGCAGCTGGTGGCGCGGTGCATTTCAGAAGTGTAGCGAGGGCAGTGCAGCTACTGCCTGCCTTGCCAAGAAACACAGAGAGCTGTTCTGCTTTGGCTGACCAGGCTGTTCCACTGCTTGGTGGTACATGCCAGCAAGACACTTCCCAGGTGGGCAGGAAGGCCAGCTAATGCACGCCTGGTCTCTGCAGAAAGCCTCTCTGTCAGTTTAGGTCAGACTAGATGTCACACAGGTGTGACCCCACAGCTCCTGGAGTCAGCCTTGCTGGATCAGAGCAATTTTGATTGTCTCCATGCAGCTTTGGCTGTGGTTCTGTCAGAGAATGCAGGGACAGGCTTCTTCACCCCCCAGCCCACTTCCCTCTCCAGTGTTCCCCTAAACTGCAGGCACTGAAGAAAGGCAGGCTGGGTTGGAGGGTTGGTTAAAATTTCTGTATTGGTTTGCCCTGTAATTGATTTATATTATTACATTGTTCTGATTCCAATTTCATTTGCCATCAAAATGGCATTGTTTGCTCTTTATCTGTACCAAGAATTGTGTAAGATGTTTTTTATTTTATGCTGATATTGAAATATAAAATTATGGAAGGAAATATCGTAAAATAGAAAACTGTTACCTTTTGGCTTAGTTTCAGTCTAACTAAAGCCTTGCATAATGTGTGATATTTTTTTAATGAATATGCAATACTGTGACTGTTGATGGTTTCATAGTCAAACTTTTTGGGGGTACCTGAAGGTCAGCTTTTAGAGAAAAGGACAGAAGAGGTGTGTATTTGTTCTGTTTTTGTTCACAGCAGGTCACACGTAATGTTACATTCTAAAAATCTATTTCTTTTTCTGGGTATTTACCATACTGGTATTTACCATATAGGTATTCTGGATAGTCTGATCGAGACTAATAAACAATAGCCTTAGATTCTCAACTGGCCATTATTAAAGATTACCTTTTGTAAAGACTGAGATGATGCACTTCCGAACCACACGTATGATGTGAAATATCCCATTTTTTCCTTAAGCAGCCAGATAAAAGCCTGCTTTTGGAGATAAGTAACCACAGCTTGCTAATTTTACAGAGCACAGGATATAGAGCATATATACAAAACCATTTACCTTGATAGATCGTTTGTACTAGATAATCTTTGGAGTACTCTCTTGAAACTAATGTAGAAAGTAATGTAGCAATTCTGTAGACTATACTTTGATAAAATAATACTGATTTCCTTTTCATATTTTTTCAGGTGAAAAAGGTGTGAGGGTTGAACTTAATAAACCTTCTGACTCAGATGGGAAAGACGTTTTGTAAGCCTTTGATTTAGCAAATCCCCTTGCTATTCTCCTTGATAAATCTTGACGCTGTCTATTAACTTTTGAATGTGAATAACAAGATAAAGGAAAATCAACAACAAACCAACACTTTAATAAAGAAGCAAACAGTGTTTCAGTGTTGCATCAAATAGAAGATTCTTTGACTGCTGAAGCGTTGTACTATGTGATTGTGACTCCAGGCCTGTGACTGCTTATGTGAAAAAGATAAGCAATCAGTAAGAAACAGCATATGCATCTGGACATAAATAAGTGCCCTACATAGAATTTATCCATCCTTATATTTTGCCAGACCTGTCATTCAGCTGAATCCAATTCATCTCTCCCTTTTTTTATATGGTAAAAGTTTGAATTTTGGGTAATTTTTGTATGACCAGGTACAGTTTATCAAAATTGAATCTTAAAAAAAAAAAGGAAAAAAAAAAGAAAAACTGAAAAAAGAAAAAAATCTCAGTATTCCTCAAAATAACATGGATCTATTTTTGTAAAACTGTTCATACTGTTCTCCTCTGCCATGAAAGACCTAATCTAATGTAAGGGTTGCCAGTAACTGATAATCACTTTAATTTTCTTTACACTTAAAGTCAGAAAAGGAGCACTTTAATTACCAGCTAAAAAATCTGATTGTTTTATATCATATCTCACACTAATCTTAACTTTTAAAGATTGCTGCTGTATTGGGTTTTTTTTGACTATATCCTCATGAACCTTATTAACAGAAGCAAATCAGTATCTCGCTATTAGTAACATTCAGTTTGTGGTCTTGTATGTTGAATCCACAGTGGGGAAGTCTGTCTCTTCTTTGGTTTTTTGGTTTGTTTTTTGTTGGTTTTTTGGGGGTGGGGGGAATGTTCCTTTTTTAAGTGACTGGCACTAAGTGAACTTGACACTATCAGTTGCTGTCATTGGCTTTGGGAACTTAAATACCATCAAGTGACAACAATACACAAGGGCTTTCCTAGGCTATTAGAGGTACCCAGAACCTCCTTATGTACTTGCTGTGCTTGACAAAAAAAATTGAGCTTTCTCCCTTTTCTGAAGAATACTTGCCACTTCCCTTTCCTTTGTATATAAGTTATTAGAAAATCTAAAAATCCCTTTTTGAAATGTCCTTTTCAAATGTTGGTGTCCCATGCAGTCTGCAAGTTGACACCTTGATCTATTATATAGTATCAAGGAGATGGTCAGCGCACAGAAGCTGAAGTGCATCACTGTGGGCTTCTTGTGCAATGCATCTTTAGGTTTCCTCTGTGCTGAAGGATTTCCCCAAAAAGGCACTGCCCTTTGATCAATACTGAGGTATATCTTTAGTAAGAAAACCTTTATTTTCTTTTATTTTTTTTTCATTTTATTGAGGAGAGGGGACATCACAGAATAAAAGTGAGATGTGCAGAAACTTTGATTTTCTTTTTTTTAAGAAATCAATGTTTCGGACACACCTTTTTTTTTTTTTTTTTATTAAATTATTTTTTTTTTTTTTTTTTTTTTTTTTTTTTTTTTTCCCTTCTGAGCTTTAAAAGCTTGATGAAACAAAAGCAAACCTATAAAAGTCAGCATTCCTATTTACAGGAGTCTGGGGGTTGGTCAGCATACCTGCTGCAGTTTTCTATCTGTCCCTTATTTCCTTACTTAGCCAAAACAATGTGAGTGTACAGAAATATTTCTGTATATATTACAACTTGACAATTTTAGCATCTGTATAGTTTGTATTCAATTAGAGACCTTTTCTATGGAAAGCTCAGTAATTTTTTATTAAAAAGATTACTATTGTTCATGTAAAACATGAAAAAGCTAATTATTTAGTAACAAACTGACAGAAGGGGGAAAAAAATTGGTATATTATCTAGGAGAACCAAGAGAAATCCCAGTTTTGTTTTGATTTGCTTTTCCTTTTTTGGAGTAAGTTCTTGCCCTTTACAGTTCTCTTCCTCTTTCCTCTTTTCTTCCCAGAAAAACAGATAAGATACCTTTACTGTAAGTGCCTCTGCCAACCTGGCCAGGGAGTGCAAATCTCCATTACTGTCTGGTCTGCAGTGCATTTAGGCTACCAATGAAACAAGCAAAAAAATCCACCTCTTCTACTTCATCTTCTTTAATACTACTTTGAACAGAAGTTTGGTTGGTTTTGATTTAGAAATGCAAGCATAAGCCTTTAAACTCATTTCAGTCCCTCTGTAATTCAAACTTCTGCAGTTACATGGCGTATCAAATTCTAATCACACTGTAGGTTTGCGCTTGCCAGACAGGTTTAAAAAGTGCTTAATTTCTCACTCCATGTAAGTCATTATGATAGGGTCAACAAATCAGGTCAGCCATTTCTTCAGTGTCATTTAGAAACTGTTCATTTCATGTCGGTTGAATATTCAGTCTTGAGCATCACCAAGCAGGTCCTTGTTTTAAGACTATTTTTAAAACTGTCTTATGATCTGTATGTGTCTAGTCCTGGTTAAAGATAAAGCTTCATAATGCTATTTTTATTCATGATGTTAGCCGGCTGTAAAATACGAGACCTTTATCAATAGCAGGCAAAGAAATTCAGGATTCATTTACAGGTTGCCTATAAAGTTGTGTAATTTGAAAAGCAGTGTTCATTATGAAAGAGCTCTCAAGTTGCTTGTAAAGCTAATCTAATTAAAAAAGATGATGTATAAAGGTTCTTGAAAACTATGTGGTCATTTGTAATCATTTTAACTTCTAAAATTACTCTGTAGCAACTAATTTATAAATGCCCTCTCTTAAAGGGGGCATGTGGATTTTTTTTTTTTTAGTGAGTGGTGTATTTTTTTTTTTTTTTTTTTGTTGTTGTTCGGTGTAAATGAAACAGACAATTCAAAGTTAAAAGTCTCTGTGAGGGGACAATCATCCACCACTTTATTCNAACTTAGCTATTTCTGCTCCTGAGAAAGATCTGGGTTTTAAGACACCCACTGTTACCTGGGTGTGGTGATCATTTTCCTGATGATTTTTGTCCTTCAAAGACAGCACCAAGTGTATGCTGACTGGGGAATGATGATCGACATAAGGCAGCTCTAGGTTTTTTGCCACTTTCTGACAAGTACCTGAGGTGCAAAATGAAAGTCTGCTTCAAACAGGATTTATAAAGTTTAATGACAGCTCTTCAGTTTTACATGGATACCAGTGAGTAATGAGGCCTTTGAAGATGGCAGAAGAATGGTAGAGTCTTACAGCTGCCAGCACATGCAAGATGCCACACTATTTCCCTAAGCTTTCTGATGAGCTTTCTAGTAACTGTATGGTTATCAAGGAAACACCTGTGCTTCTGCTGTTGCTCTAGCTCTTGCCAAGCCCCATGGTGTGTGCTTGTCTGTCTGTTACTGGTTCAGGAGGAGTTTCCTAGGTCTCTGGATGAGTCTGCCAGCCCTAGTGCGCCTTTCATGGTACTTACAGACCTGTTGTGCTTAATTCTGCTCTAAAGTGGTGGTGCTTGCCAGTGTGGTAGGCTGAAACACAAGTGCAGCAGCACTTTGCTGGCCCCAGAGTGCATTGAGGTATTTTCCATGCTTCAGTATTCTAGAACTTCTTACATGTTCTTTTGAACTAGCCTTTTCCCTAACTTTGGGGTAAATAGCCCTTTCCCCATTGAACAAGGTAGTTGTTTTTCTATCACTTGCATCCTTTTTTTTTTTTTTTTAATTATAACAATTTGCAGGGGCATTATTTTTCTTGTTGAAGT
>WAAB01017710.1:227805-244544 GCA_013389865.1 Piaya cayana
GCCGTTCCCCTAATTTTTGTGTAATTTGTCCTTTCCCTATTTATCAAGGTATTTTTTTTTCTTTCTCTTGCATCTTTTTTTTTTTTTTTTAATTATAACAATATGCAGGGGCATTATTTTGCATGGTGAAGTCAAACACCACATCAGGGAAAGATGAAGTCTCTTTTTGGCTCTTTCTCAAAAGACGGATCCTTGCAGATCTCAGAGTAAGCTACCTGACAACCTATGTCTTATGTAAAAAATGTGGCTGTGCTGACCGCTTTAAGGTCAGGAGTAGAAATATTGTATCTCTTAAGTCACAGTGGTATGTATAGTCAGACTGGGAAGTAACTATTTTTCTGCCTGCTGAATGCTTTGAAGGAGACTGCTAAGTGACAATAGCAAACTCAAGAGTCTCAAAACCCCCAAAAGTCTAACAAGTGTGCCTTGCCTGCAGACAGATACACAGATCACAGCGTACACCACTTGTAAATTTTTTTTTTTTTTTGGAGTACTGAGCAGGAAAGACCCTGAAAAAAATAATGGGACTTAATTGAGTTTGTATCTCATTTGCTTTTTTTTTTTTTTTTTTTTTTTTTGATGGGAGTGAGGATGTGTGGGTATGTATCTACAGAAGCTTCAGTCTCCCATAGCCAGCTTTTGTATAAAATACTTCAGGGTTTTTTTGCAAATGTAAAGTAAACCTTGAGCCTAAGTAATTACTGCAAAGGCATTGAAGCCTATTTCCACTGTTACACTATGGGAGCTGTGTTCACTCTGGAGCGCCTGCTGAGTCTGAGTTGCCTGACCCTATCTGGTGGATAGCAACAGCTGGCAGAAGCAGCTTCAAGGTCCTCTGTCCTACCAGACAAAACCAGTTCCAGAGAATTTGCTCTGTTGACTTTTGCTACCACTTACTTGGTTTCATCAAGCTTTACCCTGTGACTTTGGGGTTAAGTGAATACACAGTACATTCTTCCTTTTCAGGAAATATGAAAACAGTCCTATAGCTTCCAAATGGATGATCTCAGATACTAAGAGCTGGGTCTAAGAAGTGGAAGTGGCAGATGAGATGCAAATCACCAGGGAGTGTGGCCAACGCTCTCCAGACCTTAGCCCTCCTGATTCTTTCCCTGCACATTCTCACTTCCTCCCTATAGTCCACCCAGGATGCCTGCCCCTTCCTCCAAAGCTCATAGACCTTCCTCTTCTTATTGATGTCTCTCAGGACCTCCATATCGACCATGCTGGTTTCTTGCCCTGCCAGCTACTTTTCTGGAACATGGGGATGGCTTTCTCCTGCGCTGCTAGGAGGTCCTTTTTGAAGAGTGCCCAGCCCTCATGGACTCCCTTTCCCTTAAGGAGCGCCTCCCATGGGACTTTTCCGACCAGCCTTCTGAACAGTCCAAAGTCTGCTCTCTGAAAGTTGAGCGTGACTGTTCTGCTAACCTCCTCCATCTCAGCCTGCACTGAGAACTCTTATAATCTCATGATTGCTTTGCCCCAGGCATCCTCCAACTCTCACATCCCCCACAAGGCCTTCTCTGTTCCTCTTGTTAAATTTCTATTGGTAATGGTATATAGGTACTTCCAGAGAAATTACTGTGACTATCTTGTATATTAACATTGTAATAAGTAACTGGAACACATGTCCAGCTCATTTAGCCTGTAAAGCCAAAGACCATCATCTTCATATGAGAAAAAGTTTGCAGGACACGCTTCACATCTGAGTTGGGAAGGGATGCAAGATAGATGGACTGAAAACTTGCCAGTACCACAGGTGACTCACTGTTTCAGGGCAGTGTATAAACTGGAAACTCCTTCTTTTTCAAACACATTTGGGGATGGGAAGTAAAATTAATCTCTGAATAGTCACTGTGTGGAAACAACATTCTTTGTGAGCCTGTCTTTATGTTGGTATGGTTGGCCAGGGTGGAACCAGTTGCTCTCTTGAGTTCATTTCAAGAGCTGTCGTTCAGTTTTACTTTTGTGTTTATTTAAGAGATGTATCCAGAGTAACTAAAAAGGAATCCTACTCACAAACAGATAGGCCCAATACCTGAATGTTTGTTTGGATTGTGAGCTGGTATTTCACTACCTAAAGAAAGCGAGGGTCTAACAAAGCCAAGCAAAAAAAAAAAAAAAAAAAAAAAAAAAAAAAAAAAAAAAAAAAAAAAAACAAAAAAACGACTAGATCTATCTTAAGTCACTTAAGTTGTTAATCTTCTATAAATGTCATATGTATGTTACTGTATGCAAATAAGCTTTTAAAAGCTCTTAATAAAGATTGCATTATAGCAGAGGACACAATGGCAGCTCTAAGAAAGGTAAGGAAACTAGAATTTTGGAGCCTAATTAATTGTTGTGATCTTGAGAAGCTGTGGAAATCTTGATGATCTGTTGCAATTCTGAGAAGCTTTTTCATAGAGTGAAGGTGGGATTATATGTGTCAAAAAATGAACGAACCAAAAACAATGCCCCAGTTACATCAAAAAAATTCCACAACCAAACACCTCACCAGCAACACTCACCCCTAAGCCATCTATATTGGCTATTGGTGAGTACAGAACTTTCGTTACTGGAACAGAAGGGTATTTCAGAAGACTTGTTTTTATTTGAGCATTTGGAAGTATAGTTTGGATATAAAGAGAAAATATTTATCCCAGGAAAATAAGATTTGTAGGCACCACTAGGATTTTGCAAAGGGAGTGGGGCTATGCGTAAGAATCAAATCTGTTTTCTGGGATTAGAGTCCAATTGAGGGTGTATTCCCAATAGCAAAGCACAAGGTTTGAGCTGTCCAGTTGGGCATACTTATTTTCCCTTCCTTTTCCCTCCCCCAGCCACAACATAATAATAACTAATATGGTGCTGCACACATGTTCTCTGCAGTCTTATTTTAACAAACACGCAAAAGCTCTGCTAAGTTAACACTCTTTACTCCTATTTTTTTTTTTTGTTACATATAGCACTCTCTAATGGCATGTAGGTAGCAATTTCTAAACTTTGATTACTTTTTTTCCCCCTCCCCACCTGCACTATAGGAATATTTTATTTTCTAAAAACCCTCTTTAAATAAAGCGGCACAAGTAGAAAACAACTATTTGGAGTTAAGTGTTGCTGCAACTTCCCAACTGTGTGCTGTTATGTAATGTCATAAGCAGGGATGGGAAGTATTTTACTGGAAAACAAGGGTTGCAGAAATCCGGGAAAAGTGGCAGGCTGCAGGGGGATTTTGCGGGATCTGTGCGGTCTGTGACTCAGGGGAGCGAACTGGGGTGTCGAAACGCCTGGGGACGGCTGGAAGCAGGAGGGAGGGACTGGGTCCCCCTGGTGTCCTCACTGGGCTAAAGCCTCACCGTAAGAGCAGAAAAACGTGTCCTTCGTGTCCTAGACCCCACAAGAGACAAGCCGTTCTGGTCTAGGCAGAGGATGCTGTGCTGCACGAACAAAAATTCTTTTAGCTTGTAGCAATGAAAGGACGTGCAGTTCAGCTGGGAGGCTTTTTCTTGTTGATTACGGTGGTGTAAGCCCTTGTATAGAATACTCATGAGGCAGCTTTACCTAGGACTACACATCCACTGCACCAAGAATGAAGGAGGAGGAGGGGAGGCAGGAGCTGGTTTCTTACACCTCCAGTGCTTCCACTGGGTTTGCAAATTTGCTCTCATTTCCTCAGGCAAGAGTGCACGGAGAAAAACAGCTTTGCTTCCTACCTCCTCAGCACTTTCCCTTGCTATTTCTGCTCCCACATTTATAGGGAGGCCTCTCCTGCTCCTTCACTAACCCACCACTTCTGCATCCTTCCAGGCAGCATTAGCTCCCCCAGTGCTGTCCCACATCAGCCCACGTGCAGGCTTTTCTGCTACACCACTTATGTGGGTGGTAGATGAAATTATAAAATACTGAGGCTGAAGAAAATAGTCGGGGTTTTATCTCCAAGATGAAGGCTGGCAGCAGCCTGATGCCTGCCCTTCCAGGTGGTCAGGTACTGTATGTTTTTAGAGGGTGCTCCTCCTCATTTGGTAGAGGTGACAGGGTTAGGCATAATAGCTAAATTGTGACCTTTCATGGGACATACCCTCCAGCTGGCACTGAATTCAGCGTATCTAACCATCTCGCAGAAACAGTTTTATGCCAAGCTTTCTGTTGAAGAAAGGAAAGGGAGAGATACAAGGAGATCAGAAACTGGCACAGGATTCACAAAAGGACATCTACTTGTCAATCTTCCAGCATCACTTCAACACAAATTCACAGCAACATGTGAAAAAAACACTTGGCACCAGAATCAAACCCTCATATGATAATCCAAAGCTGAGTGAGTGTGTTCGCCCAGTAGCAGAGACCTCTGGTGTCCCTTCCTGAGGAAGTTAAGGCTGTGTTTGCCTCAGCATCTGCTGCAGAGTGGTCACAGATGGACCATGACTCTATGTGTAGTTCAGCACCTGCAGTGCTATGGGTCCAAAGTGTTAATTTAGTGAGGGAGCACTCCCTAAGGGTCCTAAGGGAAGGTAATATTTCTGGAGCCTGTAGTAAAGGGATCAAGAGGAAGGCCACATTCAGACGGCTTTAGGTGTTTTACTCCACCCTTCAGTCTCCTTGTTCCTTTAGGGCATGCTCATGTCCATAATGCCTTGCAAAAAGTTCCAAAGTCTTGGCATCACTTACTGCATGGGATGTGTGTCTGCTTTAACAAAACTGCATTTCAAGACCTGAGCATCAGCACACATGTCAGCAGTAAAACCTCTTGGGTGGTGTCCTCTTAGCTCTGCCAAATTGCCTAGGAAATGTTGCTAGCTAGCTTGAATAGTTTTATGGGGGTTTTAGTGCCTGAAATACCTCCTATATCCTGTCATCAGATGCTTTTCCTGCCTTCTAAATCTCTTATAGGTACATTAAAGTTAATCACAACTGAGCTTTAATTCATATCATCTATAAGGCTGATAATCCTGCTACTCCCTGCTGTGTGGCTTGGTGAGGAAGCAGCAATTAAAAACTGCCTTCCCAGGCCAGACCATGAGAAATGGTGACCCAGATACCTGCTTCTCCACCTGGCTTGGTAGGGCAGAGCTCCCTTGCACCTGTCTCTGTGTCATGGCATGTGACCAGCTCCTGCCTGATGTGTGGGATGGAGAACTTCTCCCTCCCATCGCCTGGTTGGTGGCAAAGATGAGAGCTGTCCATGTCTAACCTTGCAAGGAGAGGAAGAAACGTGCAGCTGGAAATGAAATGATAGTTGAGAGATAGTGTGAGCACTCCTGGGCTGTGCCAGCACTCAGGTAAGCAGATTGATCTTTACTGCCTTCAGCTGTAGCGTCACTCTATTCTGCAATGCTTATGGAGCAGAAACCCAGGGCTGCAGGGGTAGAAAGGCTTCTGAAGATTGTGTGGTCCAGCCCTTCCACCCCAAGCAGGGTAACCCAGAGCTGGCTGACGAGGACCGTGTCCAGCTGGGGTTTGAGTATTTTCTCAGACAGAGACACCACAACATCTCCAGGCAACCTGTTCCTGTGTTCAACTACCCTCAGTGTAGTGAAATTGTTTCTTATGTTTAAATTAAATTTCCTCTACAGGTGTTGCTAAATGCAAAGCTAAAGACTACCCTAAATAATTCTTAGTGACATATCTAGCGGAAGACACCAGATCTGAGACTGAAGTCCCCTACTTACAGCTTTCCATACATGCCTTGGTAAAGCAACTGTCCTTTCTGAAGCCCCGAGGGTGTCCTGTACTCAGGATAACTCTTTCCTTGGGACATGTTCCCCTTTGCCACCTGCTGCCAGAACAGTGTTCTTCAACTGCTGCGTTATCTGGAACAGCCCATGCCAAATTGTGTGGTCCTGTCACACACCAGGGAGTTTGTCTTGCTGTTGGCTGTAAGGTGTGCCGTGCACTAAAAATAATACGGCCCCTACGAGTCTTGGGAGGAATGCCTGTAAAATAGCAATTGTGTGCTGGGTTATGCATTAGGCAGGTCAAAACTGTTACGCTTGGTACACAGTGCTCAAAATGAAAAAGCATGAAAAGTAAATCACTCTGGTCAAGTAATTTCTTGCTTCTGATAAGTGCTGAACAAAATGGCTGGTGCCTCCTTAAGCCATGTGTGGGAGCTGCGGGCAGCCTGCATCCCACCAAGCAAGCACCTGCAGGCAAATGCTGCAGAGGCTGTGCCCGCTCCTGCAGGTGGGCACTCTCCAAGGAAGCTGTGTGCACAGCTCCTTAGCTTTGTGCCTCTCAAAACACAATCTAGGCCCTCTTGGTCAATCAAAATCTGCTTACAAACAGGTAGCAGCACACCCACTGGAAGGATCCTTCTGGAAAGAAAATGGGGGGGGGATGGGTATAAGCTGGAGAGGGGCAGATTTAGGCTTGACATAAGGAATAATTTCTTCACTATGAGGGTGGTGAGGCACTGGCACAGGTTGCCCAGGGAAGCTGTGGCTGCCTTGTCCCTGGAGGTGTTCAAGGCCAGGCTGGATGGGGCCCGAGCAGCCTGATCTAGTGGGAGGTGTCCCTCCCCATGGCAGGGGAATTGGAACTGAATGGTCTTTAAGGCCCCTTCCAATTCAAACTATTCTATGATTCTATGTTAATAACTGGAAGAGACCAGGGTGGTCACTGGGAAGGCCTTTTGGCTGTTCCTCCCCATCAGTAAGTCACTGAATGAAGGTACTTGAAGAACTTAAAACCCCAACTAAACCATATTCCTGTAGGTATAATATACTGCACTGGGACTTCACTGAGCTCTAATCTAACTTTGACCCCAGACTTTGTGCAAAAGGAGAAAGTACTTGCTGTGAGCACACAAATTATAGCTCAGAGATCAATGTTATTTAAAGAAAACTGAAGTATTTACAGCTTTTAAATTAAGCAATGAGGGAGCCAAATATGTGTCTTGTTGGGTTTTTGCTCTTTCAAATACTCTTTGTTAGCAGTTTATGACATATAAGGTCTAAGGAGTTTTTTTGGAGGAAAAGCAGATGAAATCATGGAAAGGACAGGGGATAGGCTGATAGGATAGGGCCAGCTATTCAGGCCAAGCTGCTGCACCTTCTTAGAAACTTAATCTTGCCTTATGGCAGCCTGGCCTGGCAGAAGCTAAAAGGGAACAGAAGGATTAAGGCCATGGCCATCTCCCTTCTTTAGCTTTCACACCTATAGCAGGGTACCCTTTCCTCTGTCTGTCACACCCTTCCAGCTTCCCAGTTGAGCTAAGGAGCCAGAGATAATTTTTTTTGTTTTATAACCCACCCTGTCTTCCTATAACCTGATCCTGCTTCTCTTGTAGAACTGCATTAATGCCACGTGGTGACAGAAAATTAGATTTTCCACTGCAATGGATGCAAATGGTGTGGTAGATGTAGACCACAAAAGGATAAGTTTTGGGTTATTTACTGGATCCTGAACCAGAAACAGGAGATAGTGACTCATCTTCCAAGTCTCTCTTGCTGCAAAGTGAAAAGAAACACTCACAGAAAACAGTTAGATGTAAATTCTACTCCTCAGCTAGCTGCAGATCTCCACCCCCCACAACTCCACTTCCCCATCCCTCCTCCTTTAACTTCTTTTATGGTCCAGTCGGGGATCATTACTGATCCATCTTCAGGCAGGACTGCTGGTGTAGCTGAAACACGAGGCTGCTAATTCTGCACTTTCTGTTCTTTCCCTGTACGTCCTGGAGGATGAAAGAAGTATTCCTTAAGTGCAAGGAGTGCCACCTAATGGCCTGTTGAAGAATCCCAAAACTCCACGCAGCCTGGTGTATTGCGTTTTCCATGCACACGAGTAGATGAAAACACACACAGAGTATTTCCTATCACCACCGAAATGGAAGTCTCTTTCCAAGCCTGCCCACCCATAAATCGCACTTGAAGGGTAACATAATGTACAGCTTTTAGATTCACATACAAGCAATTGATTCTTTGTAAGAATCCAGATGCAAGGACTTGGGTATTTAATTTGGGGTGTAAAATTTATGAGTGTGGGCTAGCAGGTAAGAAGCGGCTCGTGGGGAGCAGCTGTTTCACTTATTACTTGTGTCAGGCAGTATCAATCATATGCTTACAGGGAAATTCAGGCCAGAGGTAACCTCAGGAGGTCACCCAGCACGACCTTTTAATGGACTTCCAATTTAAGGTGGCAAAATGCAACAGCTGGTGCACAGATACCATGCTTAAGGATGACCAGTTCCAGCAGCGATGAAGCAAAGAGCTGTGGTGAAAACTACAGCAGTCTGTGTCACCCCATCATTGCCATTAATTGCTCCAATTGATTTAAGAGATGTCCATCTGGCTTTTTCTCAGAAACTCAGTGTTTGTTCTTCCTCGCTGTTATGCTTCAGTAAAATGTAACCTGCTTTACTTTAAGGGTGTGCAGGGATGCTGTGTGCATAGAAAATGCAGCAAAACCAAAGGGCTCCAGAAGAACACCCAGCAAAAAAGAAAAATCCTTGCAAGCATTTATTTCACAGAATCACTAGGTTGGAAAAGACCCACAGGATCATCGAATCCAAGCAATTCTACTCTACTCTTACCAAATTCACTCTACAGCTCATCTTGCAGCTGCAGCAAGAGAAGCTTGAAATTCAGGTTTTTTGCTTTTCAGGAATTATTCACTCGTTGTCCGGTTATGACTAAGCCCTCTCTAGCCTTTGATTTAGTAACATTTTACTGACTATCCTTTATTACTAACACCAGTACAGTGGCAGATAGCATGGCACAGTGTGGACCCTTCCCTAGGTTGCTCCAAATGAACTACATTTAGTTGTTCTCTTGAGAAACATTCCTAGAAAGGAGGCTCAGATAACTAATTCCTGCCCAGTCTGAGCAGTATCACCATCCCTGCCTGAGCCGTCTACTTCCACCAAGGCAGAAATAGCCTGCTTATCAGCTTACACATAGGAATCAGGGTTGAACTTGCTGTGAGAATACACTTCTCATGTGACCTAGATACCCCAAGTGAATATAAACAGTGGTTGGACTACTGGAGATAGCAAAGCATAGCAGAATGGCACATCATCACTTTAAAAATACGTTATAAAGCAGATTCTTTCTATTATGTTTCTTCCAACATAGTGATTAATTGTATTAGTCCAGAGAAAAATGTTACTTCTAATTCCTACAACAGAACTCATCGAGTATTATGAAAAATTCCTAGATGATTTTTCCCTAAAAAGTAAAGAATACTTGAAAATATTTGACCTTCAAGATTCCTTGTCTGATAACCACTTTCAAGGCAGCTTAACAGCAGCCTCTCTAATAAAATAGCTAACTAACCCCCATTTAGGCAGTTTAATCTCCAGAAATGTTATCTGAATTGTTCTGAGCAATTCCACTGCAGAATGAGATTGCTTTTGCCTTTAGTTTGCAGAACCATTTGTTGACCTTTCTCATACCTGATTTGTCTCCAAAGTCAAGCATATTAACTTGTTTCTCAGATTTCCAGTCAGGCAATGTATTTTGCAGTCCAGTGAAACGTGCTTGTCCAAGATTCATTACTGGCTTGTGTTGTTAGAGACGGCATCTAAACTCACTCAGGCCAAAGTCAACTGATACAGAAGATGAAATTTCTCACCTTTAACCCAAATTTACCAGCTTATTTTAAAAACATACTGGTAGTTATTGTTATAATTGTGGGAAGGTCACTGTTTTAAAAACCAGAATCTTACAGAAACAGCACAGCATTCACAGCAACATACCCAAAAAAACCCAAGGCCATGACCTGTTCATAATAGCCTGCAAGAGGTAGCAACTGCAAAGCCTATCCAACCAGCTTTGTCACCTTTATCCTTACAAAAGAGATCTTGGCATCGTAATACTTCATTGTACAACCATGCATGGGCAGAGGTGATGTTTTTCCAGAGCTGGTCCATAACTGCTCAATTGTTTTGAAAACAGATCTATTTTAGGACACTTGTATATCTGAGACAGGACTTGCCTACAGCTTAAGTTCCCTCCCCAGACCCTGGCAGGCTACAGTATTCACTGAACTCTACAGGCCAATTCCCACATTTGTTTTCTAGTTGTCATCCAAACGAACAGTTAATGTAAAAGAAGATGTAAGAATAAAAAAATGAAAAATGTATTTAATACCCACATAGCTTCCTTCCTGAAGCAATCTTTTATTTATATCAGTTGCAGTGGGAAAGACAAACCAGGAAACATTAGTAAGGGCGACATCTCTCAAAAAAGCTTCATGATATGAAAGACTGTTCATGGTATGAATCTAATCCTCATCTTAAAAAACATAGAGTAATACAAACACATCAGAGTAGTACTGGGCCTGTAGATGTCAAGTTTTACTAGGACCACTAACAGATACTGCATTTTTAAGTAGGGAAAATTAATATGTCAAACCAAATTTTAAAATCAGTATTTGTAGAGTTTTCCACAGAAATGTAACAAAAGTGAAACTATACTAAAAATGTGATGGAGAAGGCAGAAGGTGATGCCACTTACATTCACTAACACCTGTTTTTACAGGGAAATTTAAGAAGGAAAAGTGTTAATACAGAAAGGATCTATTAAACTAGACTGTTACTAGATATACAAGTAAGCCCACGGGTGAGTAATGCAAGATGACCACACCTACCGTGTGAAAACCAAGCATGCCATGCGTATCCCAAGCACAATTACAGGCTGGGTAGAGAGTGGATCGAGAGTAGCCCTGAAGAGGACTTGGGGCTGTTCGTGGATGGCAAACTCAACATGGTCCAGCAACGTGCACTTGCAGACCAGAAAGTCAACTGTACCCTGGGCTGCATCAGGAATGTAACCAGCAGAGTGAGAGGTGATTCCGCCCCTCTGCTCTCCTGAGACCTCACCTGGAGCCCTCAGTTCATTTCTGGAGTGCTCAGCACAGGAAGGACACGTATCTGCTGGAGTGAGTCCATAGAAAGATCACAAAGATCAGAGGGCTGCAGCACCCCCCCCTCCGACCAGGACAGGCTGAGAGATCTGGGATTGTTCAGCCTAGAGAAGAGAAGGCTCCAGGGAGACCTTATGGCAAATTTAAAATTCAGTAGTTTATTCAGAAAACACAAGAACAACACAAGTTGCATTAAACATCTGTAGTGTCAGTATTTAAAATAATACACCAACGTTTAAAAGAATAAAAGGTATCCTTTGCCAAA
Source organism: Piaya cayana (assembly GCA_013389865.1). Taxonomy (NCBI): domain Eukaryota; kingdom Metazoa; phylum Chordata; class Aves; order Cuculiformes; family Coccyzidae; genus Piaya; species Piaya cayana. Next base: position 238,916 of record WAAB01017710.1, read on the forward strand.
TTCCATTGCACATCAGTTTATTTCCCAATTTCAAAAGGGAGCAGCAAGTGATTCATTATATAAAGGCAAACATATGTGCATCAGAGGCTAATATAGCCAGCTGAAGTTGTAGCAACAATATATGTAACAGCATATTTTTTTCTGTAATAAAAATATTTGTAATCGGTTTTACAAGTAAGGAATCAAGCTGTTAACTGTTTAACCAGTTAAATTCTCTCAGTGCAGCAAGACAACTGTTAACATTTCAGAAAGTTTATATAGAAAACATCTGTTTAGCATTCACAACTTTCAAAGGACAATGGTTTTAGTACCTAACTGACTGGCTTGTTTAATACAAACTACCAAGCTGGTGGGCTTCCAGAAGAAGGAAAACAAAAGCTGTCAGCTAACGTCAATTTAATGCTACTTTGGCATGTAAAGCACTAGAAGTTTAACTGAAAATTGAAAAATCATGAACACTTTTATGATATGGCCAGGAAAAGTCTTTACCAGTATTGTTACCAATGTTCCTCATGCACATAATGCCTATATCCTAAGTAGCAGTGAAGTGTAAACACAGAATTTGTGCAAACCATCAGGAAGAGTCGGTGGAGAGTCTAAGCTGGGATCCTGGACACAAAGGACACATAAGACAGACATTCACTGGCTTCTATTTGACCACTCCAACTTTTAACTTTTAAATCATTCTCGAAAACAAGTTCCTCAGGAGAATTTTTTTTTTTAAGCTCTTAAGTATTTATCTCCTCATGTACCATGTTGACATCTGCTTGACTTCATTGCCCTTCTGGATTTTCTCTTTTCCTGCTATGATTCACTCATTACTAAAGGGACTCCGTGCTATGCTGCTGATGCCTATGCCTCTCCCATCTTTAACAAAAGCCCATATTCAAGAGTCTTACTCTCATCTATCCCTTCAAAAAGGTTATAGGTGAGAAGGACCACCTAGAGTGTAACTGTGGCTTATGCAAAGTATTTACTATTCTAAAAATATCCGCCACTTAAAACCAGAAAAACTCTTACCTGTTATAGGTGGTTAACTTTAAGAGTGGCCAAAAAGTTAAAAAAAAAATACCACAAAGGGGGCTTAAGAACAAAGATGAATTAGGAGGATGAAAAATGTATTAACTTTAAAAACTGCCCTGAAAATACAGTTTAGCGAGTACTCACCTTCATTTTTATTACCCAAACTCTGCAGCAAGAACGCTGGCCCAAACATCCACCCACTAAAACATGAGCACTGGATTCTTTCAGATGCTAAGTAGCAGTCAGCTTCCTAGTCAGTGCTGATGTGCAATTTCACAAAACTTGTTATTCAGCATGCTGACAACAGTTTAAATTCTAGTTCAGAACAGGCACACAAGGAAGTAACCACAGCTAAGCAAACCCTGAGCAAAGTAGTTTTCAAGCAACTCTTTCAGCCCTGGTTTATCTTGTTGAGACAGCTTTCTGAAAGGTTTTATGCAAGACAAGAATCAAGGTGTTCATTTATTTTAGACTCCAAAACCTCAGTCTGGCAAACAGGACAACTGACTGTTTTATCCTGTCTAACAGCAGTGCTGGATCTTGCAGAAGACACTGCAGATTCAGCTTTGGTTTTCATAGGTGTATTTATACTTAAAGTGACATCAGTATCCTCCTTTTTTATGAAATAGTTTTCAAAGGCAGTTTTGTCTTCCATTTTTGGCCACTGCTGAAGTGTGTTAGTACACTTGGAGCCTTTTTTCTCAGAGGCAACCCGAGCAGCTGTTGTCTGTTCAAAACGTGTTTGTTTTGGTGGCGTGTTATAAAGTGGCGAAACCCTCTTGCCATCCGCAGAACCTTGGTTTGATTCTTCAGTAACACGAGCAATCTTAACAGGTGACCCACTAACATTCTTGTAAGCTTTTGTATTAGCGACAGAAAGTTTAGGAAACTCACGCTTTGAAGCTAAGTTGATTTTCTTACTGGCATCATCAGTATAAAGTGGAAAGAAGATGGTGCTACGGGGTGATTTTTCAAATTTTATCTCATTTTTAGGGGTTGGTATCGTCTTTACTGCTGAACGATGGTGTAAATCGGGTGTTTCACTGTTTCTAACACTGGTGCTGGAAACTGTGTTTTTTCCTGAGAGACCACTATCTCCTCCTCCAAGCCTGTATCCCGTTCCACTAAAAGGCATAAAGTCTTGTATATCACGTATTTCTGTCTTGCCTGCAAAATGAGAAGAATATAAGAAAAGGTAGTAACTTTTCCACATATAAATCAGGGGCTTAGTATTTTATGTGCTTCACCCAAAAGATTTGCTGCTTAGTAATGGTGAAGCAAATTAAACCTCTTGCAAACAATTAAATTGAGAAAAAGCCTAGAGATGCACAAATAAAATGGGCCATGTTGCTACATAACAATAATATCTCAACAAAGCTCAGCTAGTGGTTGATCTGTATTTATTCAAGAGACTGTTTGGACAAAAACAGCCTGGAAAAGATAAAAATAATTATTTTAAATACCTTTGTTAGTTGATTTGGAATTTGGAAGTTTTGCTGGCTGAGTTTTCTCCTTGGATTTCTCAGAGAATTTCTCTGGCTCCTTAATTTTTGTGAAGGTACCACCGCACTTCTCTTGATGCTCAGCCCACCAAAAGTCTCGTGCAGAGGGCGCTCTATTCATTGAACGTTTCACATATCCAAAGTAAGGTTTTCTATACTGACAGGGGCCATTGCATCGCCACCAGTGCTGGCGGTATGAATCCACCTCATCATGAAAAGAATGATAAATCTAGGGTTTTAAAAAAAAAAAAGCAGTCATTCAGAAAGTTTCTAACTTTATATCACCAACTCTACAATATTTTTAAAAAATATATTACCATTTCATTCCTCCTGCCATTACTGGTGTGAATTTTGCATTACCAGTTACAAGAGCTGAACCCAGGTAAAATTTGATCAACATTAAGTTACCATTAAAACCTTCGAAAAAAGACAGTATATGTAGGAATATGGCTACCTTGTTTGAACTGCAACAACATCACTTTGAAAATCTACCTACAATTTCATTCTAAATCATATACTGCTCAGAATGCATTGTAAACAACACCAGTATTGCATTCTCCCTCCAGCTATTACCTTAATTGATCTTATTAGGCACAAGATTCTTAAATATTGTGAACCCATTAGCCTTTACTGATATGAAACTACAATTAAACAGACTGCTTTTCACCAAATATTATTCTGAACATGGAGCTATTCTGTCCCTAGTATCATTAAATTGTTTCAAGTTCAGAACAAAAGTCTAAAGAAAAATAAGTATACGACTAACAACTTGCTACATCTTCCTCCACAAAATAACTATGGAACTGGCACATAATGGGATGCAGATTTGTACTGGTTCAAACTGTGGTTCATCTAACAAAGAACAAGTTTATGACTCAGTACCATGTCAGGCATACTGAAAAACCAAATAAGGAAAAAAATCCTCTATTAAATTGTGTTCAGTGGATTACACTTACTGTGACATTGGCTCCAGTCAAGCGATTAATGCGACGCATGTGTTTGCAGAACTCTGGTCCATGAGATTCACGATCTTTGTCATTATTAGTAACAAAAAGCAGGGCATGGATCATTTCATGCAACAATGTCTGAAACAACACAAATCATTAGCTATTTTGTGAAAAGCATTACACATTTTCAAAGTTAAGCTGGACTTATTTTACTCCTTTATATTATCTTGGTACTGTTGTTATTGTCACGTACTCGCATTACATATAATACTTGTTCTCTCTGTCTAATCAAATTACCTCAATTCCCATAATACCAAAATGTGCTGGAGAATCTTACTACAGTAACCGACATTCCAAACAGGAGAAATAGTCCTCAAACTTAAGTAAACACTTCAAAGAGATCATGCCCTCTACAACCAAAGAAAGAGACACTTCTTAGAAGACTGAAACTCTGCAGCATTCCTGTTCATTAAGCAAATCTGAATGTCAAGCTGATGCAGAGAAGTGCACAAGAAGGAACACAAAGTAAGGTTTACAGTCATATTCTATATCCTTATTTTGTGCTGTTGGCCTTTTGGCCTGAAGATGAAACTATAGCCATCTTCTGTTTGTGTCTTCAATCCAATTTTTAACATTAGAGGATAATTCAGGAGTTTAAAAAAAAAGTTGTTTTTTTCCTTTATAATCTCAGTAAAATAAAAAAAGTGACTTTAGGCTCCTATTTAGGTTTGCCCATTTAGAAATATAACACTGAAACATCACCATGATGTTGCTCACTGATGCAACACAAACGCAGCAATAAGGCTAATGCTATTTTATGATCTAGAAGTCACTGTATATAAGAATTCCATGACAAAATATGACAATTGTGTAGAGGGTCAGGGAGAGGCACAATACATTTTATGTGTAAATTTATGAGTGATCTTTAAATACCTCAACGAGATCCTTCCTTGGTCTTAACTTTAGGAGTGGCTCACTTAGACGAATGGAACACATTCCACCTTTTCCTTCATATCTACACACTCCAGCACAGCTGAAAGAGACACAGAAAGAAAATATAAAAAGCTCCTGGATTCTGTAGTACATGAAGAAAAATTGAGAATTGGTGTTAAAATGCTGTCTCCTTCCAACACAGGCTAGGTAACTCAGAACATGAAAAAGCACTTTTAGTAGTTACTTGAAAAACTCAGTATCATAAAGCAAGAATAATAAAAACAAACCCCAAGTTCCTTGGAATAAACTGAGAGTAAACTAGCAAAAGTGAACTGATAATTTATTAGATCTCTTGCAATCACTGAATTCAAAGCTAGCTCTTAAAAAGAAAAATCACAATGGACTATTGCAAGCTGTTTTCATTAGAACTCCTGATGGAGCGAAATACATAAAACAGAGGCAGGAAATTCAGTTTTCAACTGCCGGTTTCTGTATTTTCACCCCTCTTCCTCCTCCTCTCACCCCCACCCCGCAACTTTTCACTCTTACCAAACCTTACATATCCTTACTAAGCAAAGTGATCCAGCAGAAAATACTTCATTTTTTGCTTGCTATTGAGGTTTTCTGTAAGTCTAGTATCCAAATACTTTTAAGTTTCTAAAGTATCGCAACCAGCAAAAGACAAGAGAAGGCAGGACTCCAGCAGCCCAGTTACCTTGGCTGCTGTGCTGCAGAACTGCAGCCTATGCTTCAAAGCTGCTTCTTTTTAATCTCAGATTTTGTTGTATATTTCCCTTCCTAGCCTAGTCTGCCCTGTTAGTAAACTACTGCAATTTCATATTTGCCATTCTGTCATGCTGTAAAACTATCAGAAAGATTGAGAACATAAAAAAACCCAAGTATGTTCTTGTAGGTTTTGACATGCACGCTTAAAGACCAAGTTATTTATTACACTTTTTGCCTGCAGTATGGGGAAAGCCATTTACGACTGCCAAGTAAAGGACAAAACAGATACTGCCAGTGACCAACTCACACCATGGGGCATAAACCATGTTACAAAAGCAGAACCCTCAAGTATTACCCACAAGAGAAACTGTGGCACTAGCACATTGTGCCTACAACGCCACAGCCAGGAGCAGAAGACTGTGACAAATCATAGAATTGCTAGGTTGGAAAAAACCTTTTAGATCATCAAAAGCTGCAAGAAAGCTAGAGAGAGACTAT
>WAAB01017712.1:0-31528 GCA_013389865.1 Piaya cayana
TCTTTGGACATGTTCCAGCACCAGCCATGAGGATACTTTACTGCAGAATTTAGAAATTCTTGTCCATAGGTAAGCAGACTTGATAAGTAATTTCCTCAAAGATCATATGAAAAATGCACATATTGATTCCTCTCATAGTTATTCACAATTATTTACTCTGAGACAATTTGTTAGAATCATAAAATCATTAAGGTTGGAAAAGACCACTAAGATCAAGTACAATTGTCAGTCTGACACGACTGTGCCTACTAAACCATGTCCCAAGTGCCGTGTTTACACAGTTTTTGAACACCTCTAGGGAAGGAGATTCTGCCAGTTCTCTGGGCAGCCTCTTCCAATGTTTTGCCACTCTTTTGGTAAAGAATTTTTTTTCAAAATTCCAATCCAAACCTTTTTGTTGCAACTTGAGGACATTTAGCATCATACCTACCTGTTCCTTGTTTACATGCAAATAATGTGTTGCCCTTAGTTTTGGCTTGGGCCTTTGGGCATTGTAATAGCAGAAACAGGAACACAGCATTCAGTGAAAACAAATGGCAAGCAAGAAGTGGATTCACCTTCCAGCTGTGTTTAGTCTAGAACAGCTGCTTTCATTTTTACTATCTGTAAACTGCTTTTCTGCATGCAGCTTCTAAACTGCAATTGCCTGGCAGCTGCCTTCTACCACCTGTTTATTAGATTTCTGTCATGTATGGTTGTTAGAATGTCTAAATAATTCAGGACTTGCTAACTTGTCATTCACTCTGGGGTCAATTTTCACTTTGTGTGACAACAGTTGCAATTATTGTTATGCTTTTTTTTCCCCTTGGAAGTTTGAAAACACCAGTGAGTCAGTAAGCAGAAGACAATAGCTTTTTAGCTGTAAAGAAAGATTAGCAGAAGTACGCAAAACAGATCTGTAACACCTGCTACATTACCTACCTTGCCTTCAGAAAGAGCTGCTTTTTCCATGTTTCTTCGCTTGAGTAGGCCATGAATTCATGACTTCATTAGTTTTTTGGTTTTATTGCTCTCGGGGGTTTTTTTCCTACTCAAAAGCAGGGAATTGTGAGGAGACCATGTCCATTCCTCAGTGGTTTGGTCTTTCAAAGGGAACAGTTATTAAGAACTTTGTGTTGCAAACAGCCTCCTCTATAGTCATTTAGAAATCACAAATAAAGGGCTTTGTGTAGTGTCCAGTATTTCATGCTTAAGATAAGAAAGTACTCATGGAAAGTGAAAGCTTGTGATAAGTTAGCTGCTGCATTCTATACGAGATGTCAGCAGCTACAGAGAAAAATTCCAACTCAAAGTGTTTGACTCCTCGGCCAGGAATATATTCACTAGTTTATTCTGCTTTTACAAATCCCCTCTGTAGCTTATTTCAGCAGACCTCAGGAACCAATGCATAGACTGGGGTAGACTGTAGGTAAATATGCTTCATTGCCCCTAAGTAGACTGAAGCACAATGCACAAGAAAGTGGGGCTCTACAGCTGGAGCAGGCATTGAGCATGTCTGAGTGCATAACTGGCTACAGAAAAATTATGGAGAACAAAACCATCCAGTTAAAAAATCTAGTATCTCAGATGGATTTGAGGGTCCAGTATTGTGCTCTACAGGTCAATATTATTGTACTTCATATGGAAAGAAAATATTTGTTAGACTGAAAATTGCTGATTGGGTCATTTTAACAAAAGAAATTATATGATTCTCATTGATGCAGTGTTTGAATGCATAAAATGTTCATGTTCCCCTTTGCTTTTCCCTTTATCTGATAGTTTTGTTTCTTATATATTCTGCTAAATTGACCTTCAACTCACAAGTGATCCCTGTAGGCATATTAATCAGACAATATTCTTGATATCCTGCACTCATATGAGGCAACAGAACTTGAAGGATGTCTTCCTTTTAATACCAAACTGCTGTGGTGTTTAGTGCACTGCTTGGATATAATCCACAGGAAGCTGCTGTACGAAAGAAATTTATTGAATCATGGATTATAAACTGTCATTTCCGGTGAAAAGGTTTGTCTCACAGCTCACCACAGCTGCCTCAGGACAGAAATGCTCTTCGTCCTAGCTAAATGACATTGGCTTGTCCCAAGAGTTGCTGCATACCTACATTCAGCAGCAGCACTTGATTTCCTATGGAGATCCTAGTAGCATCTGGTAAAGGGTCTGGAGAATAAGTCTTATGAGGAGTGGCTGAGGGAGGTGGGATTGTTTATCCTAGAGAAGAGGAGGTTGAGGGGAGACCTCATCAGTCTCTACAACTACTTGAAATGAGGTTGTAGTGAGGTGGATGCTAGTCTACTCTCCCAAGTAGCAAGTGATAGGATGAGAGGGAATGGTCTTAAGTTGTACCAGGGGAGGTTTAGACATGATATCCAGAAAAATGTTCTTTACCAAAATAGTGGTCAAGCATTGGAACAGGCTGTGCAGGGAAGTGGTGGAGTCCCTATCCCTGGAGGTGTTCAAAAATGTGTAGATGTGGCACTTTGGGACACAGTTTAGTAGGTACGGTGGTGTTGGACTAACAGTTGAACTGGATGACCTTAGAAGTCTTTACCAACCTCAATGATTCTATGATTCTGTGATTCTACGATCTCAGTGATGCTCCAGACATCTAAACCTGCTCTAAAAAAAGACTGAAACTGAGTCTGGTATCTCATGGCTGCTGAGCTGCAAGTCAAAAACCCCATAGTGAATCTCAGGAAAAAGAGCAAGATACGAACTTGGAAACTTTGACCAGCATTTTGTCCATTGTTAAAATACAGCTTTCTTTGCTCACACAGGACCATTAATGGCAAGCTACCATAGCACAGACATCCTTTCTGTTGCCCTCATCATCAACTGCTTACTTTTCTGCTGAGGTTTTTTCCTTCCCTTCTCCCTGTTCTGAAGATGCATCAAAGTTAAGAAGGATTGTAGAGGAGTCACCATCCCTGGAAGTGTTCAAAAAACGTGATGACATAGCACTTTGGGACATAGTTTAGTAAGCATTTTATTATTGGGCTGACAGGTGGATTGGATGATCTTAGAGGTCTTTTTCCAATCTTAATGAATTAAAAAAAATAGTATTTTGGGTGAAATACCAGGAATTGGAAAAGGCTTAAAAAACACATGTGTAATAGTAGGAACTACTACAAATCCATACACATCATTCATCTGTGGAGTAATTAGTTTAGGCAGCATAGAATCTTTTTTTTTCAGGCTCCTCTTTACAGAACAGTGCTGAAATGTGGTGACAGAAAATTCCACCACTGCGTACCTGTAGGACACTACAGCCCATACCCTTACACTCGTTAACAATAAATAGTGAGATAGCTAAGTAAGAAACCGTGGGACAGCTGAGGAGGAGGAGAAAACACAGAGCTGAGGTAACTGCAAAGGAACTGTTGGGACTTTATGGTTGCTAGATAAAAGNGGTGAAGTAATTAGTTTATTTAGGAAGCATAGAATCAATTTTCTTTAGGCTCCCCTTTACAGAACAGTGCTGAAATGTGGTGATGGAAAATTCCATCACTGCGTACCTGTAGGACAATACAGCCCATATCCTTACACTTGTTAGCAATAAATGGTGAGATAGCTAAACAAGAAACCATGGGACAGCTGAGGAGGAGGAGAANTGGCAGATAAGGGTATCTAAAGCTCTGCTTGTGTATAATAAACTGATGTCATTTTAGCAGCCAAATGGAGTACATGCCTTTAGTTGCCACACTGAAAATATCAGCAAAATGGTGCAAAATGTACCCTCATTTCCCTTTTCTTAATAATGCATCATGTTACCAACAATTGTGACTAGGTATGAGGAGATGGACCATCATTCTATCACTTCAGAAGCACATATTTGAACTGGTTTTCCCTCTCTGGTCCCCCAGGAAGTATTTGTACCATCTGAAATGTCAACAGGGTTTCAAACAATGGGAGTAAGTGAACACTTTGCCAAAATGGTCTGCAGTGATGCTGGAAGATAAATTGCCAATATTAGGCACATAGTTTTAGGCTATCTGTAAATTTATCACAGCAGTGCTATTGATCTTGAGTTTGAGACACTAGTAAATCACAAAAAAAATGCATGTGACCATCTAAGCAAAATGTAGTGGGTTTGAATAAACAGCTTCATGTTAGTAGAAATGCATCTACATTGCATATGTGGGTTAAATGAGCTACATTTTTCAGAAATAAGAACACTAATGTGGAATTTTTTTCAATGTGAAGGTCAAAACTGTGCAAGATAAATGCTTTGATGTTGATGCATGGTTCTGTGGTGAGTTGGAAAGGCTGTGTGTCAAAGCTGTAGCATTTACAGGTGTTTGCTACATGTGAAATTTCACGTGGAACATAAATTGTCTTACAGGTTTTTGCTGGTGTGAGATAAGCATGGGATGTTGCGGGAGAGGACAATTTCCATCTGCAGAACTCCTGGGAAGGCACTTGTTCAGGGGACAGATGGTGAAAACAGAATAGTGAAGAAAATTTTTTGTTCGTTCTGTCAGTCCTACAGGGAAAAATAATGTGTGGCATTTTAACTGTGCTTTCTTCCACAATGCAAACCAAGAGCAGTTACCCAAGCTCAGGCAAGAGGTCAGCAGGCCCCACCAGAACAGAAGTAGTCTCTGCGGGAAGAGGAAGATTGCAACTTGAGCCCTGCCAGGTTCTCTCAGCCCCACCTGCTCCTGCTCTCAGAGATCCTACCTAATGTGTACATAGACTGGAAGTCGCACAATGCTCACACAAGCATCTCGAAGGCAGTGATGGGTCTCTGGAGCTCCAACTCCTGAGGCTGTGAAGATGCTACAGATGGTGTTTGTATGTGGAGGCTGCTATTAAGAACTGCTCTCAGTTTAGGCTTTGGGGTGGGTTTGCCACACAACTACACATGGACATGCACACAAACAAAAAGCATCCTCAGCGCTTAACTCACCTCCAACCCCTTGATACCATCCTGAGAGGCTGCAGTTTATGGCTATTGGAGAAGAGAACAGGGTTCTCAGCCACCAGCTGCCAGCTTTGGGGGACAGCAGCAGGGAGGCTGTGGAAAGCAATGAGATATTACAAGCATGAAGAAGAGACTAACTTTTGAGTTGTTTGCTATTTCTGTAGCTACTTTGTACTGCTGCTGGTAGACATCACTTTTTCTGCACAACAGGAATGTATCCTTCCTTTTTCTCACAATAGCAGTTCGTCCTTCCTTCCTCCTGATTTAGTTTCAATATTAGACCTGATGAAAAACATTACACTCTGTTTTAAGTTGAGAGTTAAAAACAAATCTACGAATGCAGAACAGAAATACAGAATGTGGGGATAGGAAAGGAAATAAGGAACAAATGATCTTAAAGAGTTGCTGTATGAAGAAAGTTTAAGTGCTGCATCACAACATACAAGAACAAAGTAAAATAATCATTGTCATAATGGTACAGGAAATAAAAACTAATAATGAAATTTAGGCATCTTTTAGTAGATCAGACTGCCACTTAGAAATGCTGCTGACCAGAGCAGTATGAGTCTGCACCCAGAATTAGGTTATGCCACTGCTGTAAGAAGTTTGACGACAGCACAGAGACTGACAAATTCCAGCTGTACCCAGGCACCATTCGCTGCATTGTCAATTTTCTGAGCATCATTGCAATCTCCTCAGCCTATGAAGACTGGATATTGGCTCTCCAGATACTCTGTGACAGGTAGCAAAGATACTGAAATTTAAACTAAGCTGAGTGCGTCAACACAAAGCTCTGAGCTCACAGCTCTATGGAGTCATGTTTTCATGCACTTCATGCATTCATAGTGGGACCTTATGTTTGTAAGATAAACAGGAACCATTATGTCACATACAATAATACTTTTCCCATGTTCAGACACAGTTCTTCCCACTGAAAGGAAAAAAAGGCTGACCTTGCAGATTTTTCCTTTGGAAAAAGGCTTTTTATGAAAAATCAGTTGAACTGAACGTATTTTCCTTTGAGTACAAATTATCTAAGTGGCTAACATGGTAGCTTGGTGACACTTTATATATCTGGGAGAACAACATTGGTCCAGGAAACCAAATGAGGCCTTGGGAACAGAGTACAAAAATATCTCAGAAAAACATTGGCTCACTTTCACTGCTGATGTAAAAGAGTGCAAGACTGTTGAGCCCAGCTGAGTTGTAGTTTCTTATGAGAGCTGTAAATTTCAACTAATATCTGTAATGAGTGAATCTTTCAACACATAGTGCAACTTGTCCCTTATTTAATATGAGTGCAATAGCTTAATTCATCCCAGAGGACATCAAATGGCAGGAGCAACACTTTTTCATTTTTTCATTTTTTACAAAATGCACTAACATCTTCATTCTAGGAAGACTATCAGCATGGCATTATTCTTGTAGAAGATGGTTTCCTTGCACTCCAGCATCTAGAAGGTGCTCAAAATCACACCATATAAACCTGCATTCCAGGTGCTTTGGCTGACAGCATATTTTTTCTTACTTTACTGGAGTTTTTTTGCAGGACAAGAAGTCCCCTTCTGTTCAGTGGGAGGGCTTTTTGTACAATGATGCACATACTTTGTCAGCTCTTTTAGCAAAAGTTGCTTCTACCAAAGTTCTTGGTGCAATTATGACTCATGCAAGGCAGCCTGAGTACTCTAAATTCTCCCATTGGCTCACAAATACAAGTTAACCAGACAAGAATGTGTTGGGGATTGCTGAGGACAGCAAAGAAATGCTTCTGATCTTATGTGTGCCGAGATGCACTTGAGACTCTGTTCTGGTTTGAGCTAAAGTTGAATCAGTTTTCTGACTTTTCAGCAAAGCCTCATTTAAGTATCTTCATGTTCTGAAAGTTAACTGTGGGTTTTCCAGCCAGTGTTTCAATCTAGAAGTGATAACTGGGCACTGGTATTGCTTATACTTATTCCTTATATAGAAATTGAAGTCCTTCCCTGTGCCTGCTCTGAAGCATCAGTGATGTCAGTCACTGCAAGGGGAGTGTTTCATTTCTAATATTTGTATGTAGTTCATTATTTTCTTATAAATACTATTTTCTGTATTATTGTTTTTGTTTCATTAAAGCCATTTTAGTTTCCAACCCACAGATCTCTTTCTTATTTCCCTTCCCCCTTTCACTGGGGAGAAGGGGGGTGGAATTTGGATTAAAACTACTTGCTTTTAGCTGCCAGTCAAGCCCAGCCAAGGTTAAACCATGACAGATGTTTGTCCAAAAACCCCTACTGTTTATGAAGTCATTTTGGTCTAGCAGATGTAAATAGGACTGGCATTATAGCACCTAACTCAATAGTAGCTGAAGAAAAAAATTATCTGAGTATGCTGCTTACTATTCCTCCCATCCTACCTACAGCAGAGACAGCCACAGGAGCTGAAATTTTCCATTTTACTCAGTTGCATCCTAAATTCTTCTTAAATTCTTCTCAAATCTCTCTTTTTCAAAACCCTTTCCTGCTTTGCTCCTTTCCACATCCAGGCAATGCTACCAGCCTAGGGTTGATAACCTCAGACCTCAATCTGGAAAGCAAATGTCACTTACCATCAAAGGGAGTGCTTCTGTTCTTTTAGTACTCTGTGGCTAAACATGTGTATAGGGATATAGCCTGAGAAAAAGTCACTTTCCCCCCATGCATAAATCCATGCTTAGGTCCACATGTACTCTGTTCCTGCATTTCAAGTGGAATAACAGAAACTGCTGGGGCAGTGCTAAATTCCCACTCTATCATGAAACTATATGGGGAGTTTCATTTCTGTGGAATCCCATGCAGAATTATGGGACTCAGATGAACAGAAGCAAAAGAGACTGGGTCCCATAAAGTTTCTATTTCCATGTAATAGTTTAACTAAAAGTATGTATTTCAGTGGAAAATGGATCTCTTTCTGATTTCCACATTATCTTTACAGTATCCCTCTTAAGGGAGTGTCCACTGTTTTAAAAAAAGGTCTGGACTGTCTAGTCATTTTACCTCTGCTTGGTGTAAGTGCTGTTCTCAGTGAGAACCCTGCCACAGAATTCAGCGGCCACTTCTTCTCTTCAGTGGCCACCATCCTTCAGATGCCAGTCTGAGCTCACAGCCACACATATCAAGTTTTGACGTTACAAAGGAAGTTCCATTGAATCTGGATTTTAACATACCAGGTACTGAAATGTAGTTGTCTTAGAAACAGAGATTAGCAGAAAGCAAATTGTCATTAATGTATTTTGTTTACAGAGTGGTTTAACTGTGCTGGATATAAAGCTAAACTTCCTGAGGCCTGCTTCTTTTCAACAACTCCTCTTGGAAGAGGCTTTTGCTGCAACCCTGATAAATATAAAAAAAAGTATGTGAGTGCATATTGTGATTCTCACAAACAAGATGGGTCACACTATCACTGCAGTCGGTAAGAGCTGACAGGGGCAGGGAGGGCTCTCCCTTCCCAGCAAAAGCTGCATTATGAGGACATCATAACCACATCAGTGCAGAATCTGCAGCTGCTGGTTGATTTGCCTCATCTGCGACTGGGAGGCAAATGAAAGATCATAGAATCATAGAATACTTAGGGTTGGGAGGAACCTTAAAAATCATCTAGTTCCAACCCCCCTGCCATGGGCAGGGACATGTCCCACTTGATCAAACTGCCTAAGGCCCTGCCCAACCTGGCCTTGAACACCTCCAGGGATGGGGCAGCCACAACTTCCCTGGGCAACCTGTTTCTGTACCTCACCACTCTCGTGGTGAAGAAATTCTTCCTTATGTCTAGTCTAAATCTGCACCTCTCTAGTTTATACCCATTTCCCCTCGTACAGTCACCACAAACCTTTGTGAACAGTCCCTCCTCAGCTTTCTTTTAGGCCCCTTTCAGGTACTGGAAGGTCGATATAATATCTCCTCGGAGCCTTCTGTTCTCCAGGCTCAACAAGACCAACTCTCTCAGCCCTTTCTTATATGGGAGGAGCTCCAGCCCTCTGAGCATCTTTGCAACCCTCCTTTGAACCTGTTCCAACAGCTCCATATCCTTCTTACATTGAGGATTCCAGAACTGGACACAGTTCTCCAGAGGAGGTCTCAAAAGAGAGGAATAGAGGGGCAAAATCACCTCCCTCTACCTGCTGGCCATGCTTCTTTTGATGCAGCCCAGGATACGGTTGGCCTTCTGGTCTGCGAGCGCACACTGCCAGCTCATGTTGAGCTTCTCATCAGCCAGCACCCTCAAATCCTTCTCTGTAGGGCTGCTCTCAATCACATCATCCCCGATCCTGTATTGAAATCAAGGATGGCCCCAATCCAGGTGTAGGACCTTGTACTTGGCCTTGTTGAACCTCAAATTTTTGCTTTGGTCTGGAAAGGGCATTAAAGATCATGTAATTCCAACACCCCTGCCCATGGCAGCAACACATTCCACTGGGTCACGTTGTTCAAAGCCTCATGCAAGCTGGTCTGAACACCTCCAGGAATAGGGCATCCATGACTTCTCTGGGCAGCCTGTGCCAGTGTCTCACCACCCTCACAGTAGAATATTTCTTCCTAACATCTAATCTAGATCTCCATTCTTTCATCTTAAAACTGATACTCCTCATCACTACACTCCCTGATAGAGTCCCTCCCTAACTTTCATAGACGATGGCATTTATTAGTTCAGAAGTGGCACCACAGTGAAATTGCTTTTGAGACCCACACCTCTCTTTCTTCATTACTCTTGCAGTATGTTGTCAGGATTTGGTGGCTCTCATTAGTGTTATGTCAGGGAGTTTTGTACGTTACATTATTACATATCATAACCCTGCCCTCAGGCCTATCAGGGAGTCAATAGTCCACCTCAGAGTCTCCTACGGGGGGCAAAATCAGCTCGGCTCTTTACAGGCCATCCATTAATTACACCTTTCTGGGGGCAATGCAGACACTTTACAGCAGTGCTAGATGAGATATCTCTGATTAAAATAGCTTACATAGATGGTTATATTGCTATTCCTAATACAGCCAGTACCACTGTATGGCACTGCAGAAGGTCATGCAAACATATTCTGTTTCTCTCTATTCGTTCTGGTACTTCACTTGTGTGCAGAATTGCCAAAATGGACCGAGATCCCTGAAATCAAAATGCTGCGCCCCTTCCTACATCTACCTTCAACACAAACAAAAATGTTGTTTTCATACATCTTCCTGGTGCCAACATAGCTGCCAGTCAGTTTTTTCTTTCCTCTTTGTACACATTTTTTTCATAGGTAGAAGGCTCTGAGGTACGGTGCCAGAATACTACAGCATAGCTACAGGTATGCTATTTCCATTTTCCAAGCTGGAAAGACTCCTCATCATGAATGATTATAACCACACGTCCCTGATAAAGCGGAACAGATAAGAGCTGTGCAAACAAAGTCATGCACCAGAACGATATTGCTATGATTTATGGTCTAGTTGTCAAGTCATGTTTACTTCTTTGAAAATCTTCACTTTTAAAGTCCTTTTCTGGAAAAAATGGACTGGGAAAGAATTGTGTTTATGAAAAGTCTGTTAAAGACTGCAACGCGGACCAGCAAAGGCAGAAAAACACCCAGCCAGTCCAGGCACCATAACCTTAACTCGATGAGGAATTGTCAGGGCTTGATGCTTCAAAGCAGTTGTACACAGGATGAGTCAAGGTTGGTTTTGCACAAACAGACAAACTAGGAGGACAGGCCATTTATAATTCTTACCCCAAAGATATCAGAGTACGTGAAAATCAAATCTGGGCTGTGAATTCATTGTCTGAAAAAATAACAGAACAGAGACAGTGGAGGACTGTGCAGCAGGTCAATGAATGACACTGAAAAATGCATGTAGATTCACATGTATGGTACAGAGATGTGGTATTGGAGGGTGAAACCTTACTTTGCAATCAGTTTTTGGACACTGACATAGTTATTCCATTTCAGGTGAGAGCTTGGGCTAGTTCAACCTACTCCCAGTAGGGTTAACTGTGGGGGTTTTTTGTCAGTAAACAAGTTGTTCTTTAATGAGCATACCTGTTCTTGGAAGGATCCATACCCCCTTGCTGAAACTAAGCACAAAAGTAATATTTCACAGGAGGCATTTGGAGAGGAAAAGGACAACATACTCCTACAAAGGAGGCAGGCATTCAATGTTTCTCAAGTGATCTTCTCATTGCCATTGCTAGCATCTCTAGCATTCTCTCCATGCAAAACACAGCAGCAAGGCAGTACTACACCAGTCAGAAACTATTTTTTTTCTCTGTTTTCTGCTTTTAAGCATCAGGCATATGAAACAAGAACTGTTCTCCTTAATGCTGCCTGCTCTCTCTAGCTGTTGACAAGGTTCATCATCTGGCATCAGCTGAACAAACGCACAGAAGTAATCAAGTCCAGCATAACACTGAAGTTACATGACTTCAAGAAAAGAAAGACAAGAAGGAATCAGGAAAGACAGTGAAGGAAAATAAGGACAAGTCTGAAGCCTTTGCTTTTGCTTTATATGGGTGAAAGCTTTTCAGTTTGTTTTCCTTCTGTCCCCAAAACAAACTATATGGGAGACTGCACATCCACCACGTACAAACAGGTTGCTTGTGTCCTTGCTGGCAGGTCAAAACAGGCTAGAGCTTTCTCTGCCTTTGCTAGCTCTTGACCTGCAAGTACAAGAGAACAAGGTCTAAAGACACCGTAGCAATTGAGTCCTGTTAGCAGTAGCATTTTAGTCACTCAGATGCAGTTTTAGACAATAGAATCTAGAAGGCTCCCAAAGCTAACCATAGGATTGATCTTTTTACTATACAAGCAACTCTTTGCAAATCAGCCGACAAGCTTAATGGAACGGATAGGCTCATGCACAGAGAAGAATCTTTAACCCCAGGGGTGATAGAGACAATGAATATGGTCAAGTATTGACAAATCAAGGAAAATATCATCACATAAAAGGAAAAGAATTCTGAAAAGCATATCTGATATTTGGCTGCATTTCTTTGAATTGAAATAAGGATAAAATTGAGACCAGCTCCTAACTAAAGGCAGTTCTATAAGGAAGGAGGCTACTGTGCTCTGGCCCTTGAGTGGCCTGTAAAAGAAAATGTATTTTACAAGACTTGATAGAGTAATTTAATAGCATCACCTGATATAGAGATTACTAGACCAAGCTTGTAATGGGAGTGATATAAGTAATGGAAGTGGCTCGACTAACAAGCACGTGCAATTCCTGTATGTGCTTTAGAGAGTTCAGGCAGTATCGGATACTGAGATCATATTAATAGGGCAGTATGCAGGGTACAGGAAAGATTTCAATATGGGGATTCCTCTGTATTTCAGTGTTCCTTATTGTTAGACTTCTCCAGTCAAATCAAGATTCAGAAAAGAGACCTTGATTATTCAGTCAGAGAAATTTTCCACTCTTTACATTCTCTGTTCCTTCTGTTTTGACAGTAATATTTCTTCCATATCAAGCTCAATATTGCCTTTCTTTTAGATATGTTCTGCCCCAAAAGAAAAAAGAAAGAAAATACTTGCTCTATCATCACAAAGCAGACAATATTCACATATCAAAACCAAGCAGCGTGATCAGTTTATGAAATGGCTTATTTGGCAAAACAAACTTCAATTGCTAGAGATGGGATTTAGTGATACAAGAGGAGCCCATCCAATTTGATTTTTAAGGTTTTCATGAATTTCTGCTGGCATAAATCTGTTCTGCTCTCAGCAAGACTACTTTGATGTATATTGAAAGAGAATTTACACTGATGTTTTTATATAAAGCCTGTTCAAGAGATATCCAGAATCATCTTTTTGGTGTTTTTATAGAGCTGGTATGTGAGAGGAACTGAAAAGTTCTGGCAGCATTGTCTGTAAAAGAGGTGATAAGAAGCCTGTACTCAACAAAGATCAGGAGGTCAGCTTTATTTTCCTTGTACACAAACATATATTAACAGTGATCTTGTTGCAGGTAACAAAGCTCCATACAAGATATGCAAAAGGGAGAGAGGTAGACCCACCACCCACGCTTGAATGAACCTTAGCAAAGGATATACAAGTGAGAAAGCTGTGATGAAGGAGCTTAGAGGAGTGGCAAAATGTGTGTCTTGGCATCATCTTATAAGGTTGAACCAGATGGATTATTAAATTACTATGTTTTTTAATATGGTATTATTATATCAATTCTGTTTATTATTTTACTCTACCACTTATCCTGTCAGATCCTCCCACTGATGAAGGGAGCAATCATCAAGGCCAGCTATGGCCAGCACGTGTTTCCTTCTGTAAAGACAATGAAGAGAAAGGTCTGCTCTGCATGGAGGGTGGGATGGAAAGGAGAAACAGGCATGCTCCACTGTCAGGACTTCTCTTAGCCTGGGTTTTTGTCATGAATGGGGAAAAGTCAAAGTCTGGCAAGCAAGGGTTGGTCTTTGGTCCCCTCATAACAGAAGAGAACTCAGAAAGAAACTTGCAGGACAGGAGCTTTTGACAAGAAAGAGAAGAAATATTACTTCAGCAGCAAGCCGTATGGAAAGCCAGAGATTGCTGTGGGAGAGGCTGAATCTCTTATCTTGAGTTTGTGAGTTGTGAGGATCACCCATTTGTTCCATGCTGCTGTATGTCACTTTGACCAGAAGCCAATGATGAAACTATATGACAGAAGCACTTGTTATGGGGTAGCATTGTCATCATTGCTGCAGCACCAGTGGAAGAAAAAGTTGGAACAAATTTCAAAGGCAAAAAAAAAAATCTGATATTTCACAATTGCTAGGAAGGTAATTTTCATATTGTCACAGGGACAGCACACCAGCAATGTATTGCCTGAATTGCCTGAAATAAAACACCTCTCAGTTAGCCCCTTCTTTTCTAATGGACAAAAAGGAATAAATTTCTTATCTGTGCCACTCTTTGCTGAAGAAAGTGTAATAAATTAGATAATAGAGGAACTCTACTATGGGTTCATAAACATACATACTGAAGTACAGCATAACTTCAATGGTCTTTCATCCTGTGTTTATTAGGCATGACAATAAATTAGATAATTGCAGCCAAGGTCTTCCTTATTTGAACAGAATTGTTTGCATTAAATTCAGATTTTATTAAAAGGAATTCTTTGGAGAAAAAAATGAAATTTCATTCTTTAAATTTAGAAATTTTCTATAAACATTGACTTTCTAAGGCTATCGATAGCAAAGACTCTTCATTTTAGCTCCTTCCACTTGGTTAATTTTTGATCAGCTGTGTATGTTCAAGCAGAGGTGGCAATGAATAAAAGGTGTGGGGTAATGCTGGAAGGGGATGGTAAGCAGAAGTCACATGAGTAGTAAAATAAGAAGAAAACTAATATTGCCTAGCAACCTAAGGAAAAAAAATCGTGCCTGGCAACAGAAAGGAAGGACTCAGCTGCAAAGAGAACATTCGCCAGGGAAGAGAGACAAAGAGAAAGAAAATTCATAGCATAACAAGCCTCAAAAGTGGGGGATGGGAAGAAGCAAGAATGAATAGTTTAGAAACTTGGAATAGAAAGCTAGCTAGAGCTTGCCTTGCACAGAAATGGCAAAGAGCTCTAGAATGGCTATCAGTGATCATTCACATTGGCTTTTTATGGTGATGAACTGAAACAGTAAATGTAATGAATATGTGGTCAACCTTGCAATTATCCTTGGAACTTCAAAAGAAAAATCAAGTTCAAATAATTCTGTTACAAAAACGTGAGACCCATTACCTGGGATAAAAGAAAATATCTGTTAATGTTGTCACAGAACAGAAGCTTGTCCTACCAATGACCAGGTTTCTGGCAGCGAAGGCAAAATTCAGCTAGTAAATAGCAAACATGCACTATCAAGAAGTAAATATTTAGATCAGCCAGCATCAGGAAAGCAATTGCAAATCCACCTTGCCAATTCAGTGCCCCTACATGGGCAGTTTAACTGGAGTTTTAACTAGCCAGTATCATTATGTTGTTAACTTTGCATGTGTTGGAAATGAAACAAGATGGGGTGCATTTGACCTCAACCCCACTAAGGGCAATAAGACTGAAACCTCTTGAAAACAGAGACATATTTTGATAGCTTCACTAATGGAAATGGTCATATGCAGATGAATTTTCAGCTATGCCAATCGTGGCAACAAATGACATGTAATCTTAAACCATTCTTTTCAAAACTCTACTCGTTGCATCAAAGGCAACAGAAGTTAGCATAGAAGAATTTAAAATAAAACATCAAATAAATGAAAAAAGTAATTTATTCTGCTCTGGGACTGCAGACATTGAGAAGCTTTAATCATCATCATATGGCTATTGCACCATGGGACTATGGGGCAGAGTTAAGGTTGTTTCAGTGGCGTAATTGTATGCATGTTGGGATTTTCTGTAATTTGGGATAATCACGACACTGATGACATACCATGCTGTCAATCATCATGTGCTATTTTGGATACAAAATTCTGTTTGGAAATAGGGTTTTTAATTTTTTTTTTTAATTTAACTGTAGCAACAGCTTTTTAAGTAGAGAATAATTTGAAAGTATTCCTCAGAAACCACTGTAATTTCTGCATTTCCCCAGGAAAGTTGAAATTTCAATATCCTAAACATTTTGAATAATGCTTTCAAATACAGGAATGAGGAGGATGTTAGACCTAAGGCATAAGTAAGAGATTAGTAGTTTATATTAGCTCCAGATTCGTTACCAATTAAAAAAAATTGAAACTCCACTCCCCTCTAGCTGCTGGAAGGCAAAACTTTCTGCCTTTTTTCCAGTTTCAGAAGACTTCTTTAATTTAAAAAAAGGGTTTCATTTTTTATGGTCTCCCCCTTCTTTGAAGTTATCTTCAGTTACAGCTCCACTGCTATCCTGAGCTTATAACTAGCCCATCTGATCTTTATCACAGGTCCCTCCTTTGACATTATTTAAGATGGGCACTTGATGGCTACCATTGTTCCTAGCAGCCTCTATTTCTTTTATTTTATTTTAGCTGGGCCTCTGTTTGTTATATATTATCTTAGTTACTTATACATACCAGCGATTCATTGTAGCAGAATGCCCTATCAGTAAGCAAAGCCTTGATTTTCTGACACATTTCTGCTAATCTCTGCTCTGTGCAGAGCAGCAGTGCTGTGGATAGGTAGTCCTTGCTGCTTCTTTGCTTTTTTTACTTGTGACTTTCCATTTCCATGGTTTTGTGGGAGCCTTGGTAAGAAATTATGCATTGAGAAAAACAAGACTAGTAAATTAAATATAATGGTCTTCGCTGGTTTTCTTATTTCATACTAAAAGGAAATATATAATTAGGATTGTGCTTTGCAGTTAATTTTTTTTTAGTTTTATATTAAAAATGGGCTCAATTATTTCTGTGTGAAAACACTTTCATTTCACAAGTGTTGGAAGCTTTTCTTGTGGATTTCAAGTAAATACCTGTTTCATTTTTGTTTCTTAAAAAAATGTTACTATTCTTCAGCATTTCCAGGCATGACAACAAAGCAGCAAACATTCTTGTTTGAATTCTACTACAGCGTATTGGAGCATGGTGCAAGAATGAAATGTCCTTACCTACATTTCAGTTTCAATATAACTTCTGTTTCCTGGCATTAGTATCCCTGGGATGGCCCATATTCCAGAAAATGGAGAAATAATCATTGACCGTATTCCTGTACTGAAAAAAACCAGACTAATCTGGTCTTTCTGATAGGAGAGCTGGGGTTTCCAAGAGTTAAAATATTCTTTGATATTCTTGTTTATTGTAGTATTTACACATCCCATAAGGTTCATTGGATGTTCATTCCTCAGCATTATGTTGGGGCCAAAAAACTGGTGTTTAGAAGGGAAGTTGTAGGAGGAGCAGCTAAAGTCACTTGGTCTGTTCAGCCTGAAAAGGAGACTAAGTGGAGACCTCATCATGGTCTACAGCTTCCTCACAAGGCAAGGAGGAGCAGCAGGCACTGATCTCTCTGATGACCAATGATAGGACCCAAGGAAATAACGGGAACATGTGGCAGGGATAGTTTAGGTTGGAGAGCAGGAAAAGGTTGTACACTGAGAGGGTGGTAGATTACTGGAACAGGTTCTCCAGGTTAGTAGTCATGGTGACAAGCCTGACAACATTCAAGAAACAATTTGGACATTTCCCTTGGACGTGTACCATGAATGTTGAGGTTGTCCTATGCAGGGACAAGAGCTGGACTTGATGATCCATGTGGGTCCCTTCCAATTCAGGACATTCTGTGATTCTATGTTTATTTCCAAAATCACTTTTAATATCCTAGGTATAAATTGTCTATGTTCACTGCCTGGTCATTAACACACAGAATACCCTACAAGCAGTGACAGAAATATATTCCTATGACATTGCCTCCTCCCATACTGGTCAATTTGACTGAATAAATAGTTTTCCTTTCCTAGCACGCACTAGAGGTGATGCTACTCAGCCTAGACCCTCTTTGCCCTAAGTAAGAAAAATTCATGTATGATGTTATTCTGTCTCCTGAGCCACTTAAGCTGCAGCAGAGAAATGCACCCTCTTCTGTTTATCTCTCCCAAGGAGTACCTTTCCTGAATAGCAATTAGTCAATGGTCTCTACACTATGCTTTCCAGTAGGTTGTGATGGGTTTGTACCCTTGCAAAATGCTAAGACAGAACACTTTCTTGCTGGAAAGCCAGCAACCAGCATTTCACAGAATCACAGACCTACTAGGCTGGAAAAGACCCCCAGGATCATCAAGTCCAACCATTCTTATCAGACACTAAACCATGCCCCTCAGCACCCCATCCACCTGTCTTTTAAATGCCTCCAGGGAATGTGACTCAACCACCTCCCTGGGCAGCATGTTCCAGTGCCCAATGACATTTTCCATGAAAAAAATTTTCTGATGTCCAGCCTGAACCTCCAGATTGAGGCCATTCCCTCTTGTCCTGTCCCCTGTCACTTGGGAGAAGAGGCCAGCTCCCTCCTCTCCGCAACCTCCCTTCAGGTAGTTGTAGAGAGTAGTAATGTCTCCCCTCAGCCTTCTCTTCTCCAGGCTAAACAACCCCAGCTCTCTCAGCCGCTCCTCATAAGACTTGTTCTCAAGCCCCTTCACCAGCTTTGTTGCTCTTCTCTGGACTCGCTCCAGAGCCTCAACATCCTTCTTGTGGTGAGGGGCCCAGAACTGAACACAGTATTAGAGGAACAGCCTCACCAATGCCAAGCACAGAGGGAGAATAACCTTCCTGGACCTGCTGGTCACACCGTTTCTGATAGAAGCCAAGATGCCATCTCATTTTTATTCAAACTTATTCTTCTCTGTGCCATTCAGGGCATTTATGACAAAGCTGATTTTTCCATTATTGCTCCTAGGTCTCCTTCAAGATGCAGTATTCTCTTGTTTCAGCTGCTTCAGACTTTTGTTTGTTTTTTCTTGAAGAAGGTATTCCTGAGTCTCTGTGATGCCATCATGTAACATTTCATTGGTAGGGCAGAACAGAATCTGAGACATTCCAATGGAACCTAAGATGCATCAGATCTTATGACCTCTGGTTCTCGTGTATTTTGATTTAGATATTCCCATAGAGTTTTAGTTCCCTTGGGCTGTCCAGATTTCCTCAGAAGTCAGTGGATTGTTGATTAAAAGGATCTAAGTTTTTCTCAGCTTCAGTATACCCACAGTTAATCTGATCTTTACACCTCAGCTCTGGCTTTGGTGGTGTTACAGTGTTGCTCACTGCAGCATTACCATGTAGTACAGTCTTCTCCCAAATCATACAAGAAATTCAGAATTGGTCTTCAGTAAGGGGAATATGCACCCGTCCAAGTCTTCTGTTCAGTGATTTCATGCAAATAGAAGCTTCTGTAACAAAACTTCAGCTTTCCTAAAATTTTTATTGACAACACGTTGGTTTCTGATATTCTTCGTAGTTTATGATAATTCATTTTCTTTGCTGGCTTGTCAGTAAACTCAAGAGTTCTGCATTGGCATCTGCACATCAGCACCATGTATCTTCATAGAGTCTTAACATTTTTAACAGGGCACAAAATTATACTCTTGCCTCTCTGTGTTTTGCTTAGCAGTCAAATATGTGATACCAAGCAAAGAATAGAAGAGCTACTATGATTTCTAGAAATGCTTCACTGTGTATTCCTCAATAACTTATGTTTGCTAATTGGCATTGTCATAGTTGCATGGTATATTCCTCGTAATTGTATTTCTCAGGTCAAACACTGTTTATGTCCTTGCATATTCACATTGTGCCACTGGATGCTCCTACCTGATCGGTGCATACATGCCTGACTCAGATTTGTTTGCTTCTTAATTACATTTTCTTCCTTGTGATGAGTCTCACTAGCCCCCCCATCCTTATGTTTCATTTACCACATGCTGGCTTACAATGTAACTGGCCTATTATTTCTATAAGAAAACTACACCTTTCTGGAGATGCTGCAGGCACAGGAAGCACTCCAGCTAATAAATACAATACAATCTGTCTTCTTGGTGCCAAAATCTGCTGTAACTTCTTTCCTCTTCCCAAGCTCTTTGCAAACTGCTCCTGCATTTTTCCTGCCTGTACCTTCCATGAGTAACAGCATAATAGTGATGAATTGTTCTCAACAGATATAGTTCTTCATCAGCAATGCTAAGTGATTTGTCACTGTATGTGACTGGAAATAGAATTTTTTTTCCCCATAGTATTTTGGAGGGTGGAGAAGTTGATTTTCACTGGGATTCTTATAAGACCTTTTGGCTTGGGCTTTACAGCTGCCTGTTTAACCAGTGGGTTAACCTGAACCAAGTTAGAAAGCTTCTAGCTCCTACATAAGAGCTTTTGTCACAGGAAATGATACCTTTATGCCTATTTTACAAGCAGGATGTAAGAAGGCAGTGGCAAATAGAACAGATTTCACCTGTTTTATCCACTCAAAATGCAGTAAGCTTTGTATTCCTCAAGTTAGATTTTGTGATATCTGCTCTGCCACTAAAGCAGGAAATGTTCAGTGGAAGAGCTGTGGTAGCAATTTGGGTTTTGAAGGCTGCACTGCAGTCTTCTGCTCTTGTGATAAAACCACTTTTTTTAGGTGTGGGTGGCTTTGGTAAAAGAATAGTGCCCACTTTTGATCAGCAACAGAGACCTCTGAGTTCAGTATTTGAACTTATCTCAGCAATCAGCTTTGAGATTACAAATGTTTTTCCATGTAAACCACAGCTAGACTGTGGTTGCTTCTTCCTGACATTTTCCTCATTTGCTTCCATTTTTAAAACCTTTGATATTTAGACAGACTACATATGTCAGGCAGAGCTGGATGCCATGGACAGAAATGACAACAGGAAAGAAATAGATTGGTCCCAAGGCACTGAGTCAAAAAGAAAAGCCAACTTTTATTTAATTAAAATTACAAAGATGACAAATAAAATAATCAAAGTATTAAAATGAGAAGCATAATGGATAATAAAAAAGCAAATGCAAAACTGTATGTGAAACATACAGATAATCCCGTTTACTCCAAAGATAAAAATGAGTTTCAGGGATATCCATGTCTTCACAGTCTCAGTTAGACATACTCAAATATTGCTGGAAATTCCCACATCCTCTCTGTGACTCCATTTCCATGCTCAGGTGATGATTTCTCTGCTGACAGGTACCTTTGATGTTGCCTCAGCTTCCCAATGCAGCTTACCTCATTAAAACAGATGCCATTTATCAATTGAGCAGCATCACCTGCAACAGTAGGTCATGCCAGGCACAGTTTATAAACATAACATTCAGATCCCAACACTTTCCTCCTGGTGGTCCCAGTTCAGTCCTGAGCCATACAACCACCCACCTCAACCAGCTATGTTCTGCTCTTCCCAAGTGGGGGGCTTTTCTCCCTTTCATGCATTTTAATCCTTGAGATGTGAAGGGCAGATCTAGCAGGGGTATAGGGGGAGCTATACGTTTTCATGGCACACACCTCCTTGGCTGGCTCCTGGGGGAGACAGGACAGAGAGCTCCTCCAAAGGATTCCTGACAGACACACATCTAGATTACCTCATATAGAGAGGTGACAAGATACTCTCTCGGTCATCCCTAGGCATGGTCTCCTCACCATTTACAGAGATTTCTTCTTCATACAAGCCCAATGTTCCTCTGCAGTCTATTCTTTGCACACAAGCACAAAGCTTCTAACAAGCCACACCTCACCCAGTGCTATCCCAGCCACTCTTACAACAGCACCAAATACTGCGGTTGTCTTAAACACCATCATCCAAAAATAGCTTATGAGATGTCAGTCCATTTTAAAAAAACATCTCCATAGTGAAATGGGACAGAAAGCAGAAGACAGAGTAGTTACTATAAACAAGTCAGTGGAGTTCCTTCTTAGTTGCTATCTCAGATAGCCTCAATAACTGGTCATAATAATAAAGGAAACAGTAGCTACGTTATTTATCAAAATCTAAAAATAATCAAAACTCCTAGATAAATTTATACACAGGAAAACAAAATCCCTGTGCTTCCTCAGCTCAGACTCCTGAGGACTTCAAAGAGACATATATACATACTACTAAAGTCAGATGACAACATAAATGGTTAGTCAAGTGCTTGATTTGATTCCTGACAAAACTGATGAAAGTAACCCAACAATATCTAATTTTCTTTTTTTTTCCTTCTATATTCTTCCCTGGCAGGTTCTTTGTTTCTGTCTTTTATAGGAACGTAATCCACTTCTTTTTAGTTTTTTCTTCTACTTGCTTCCCTCCCACTTTTCATACCCTCTCATGTTTTCTTTTTATTATTTCTCTCCCTCTTCTTACCTGATGCATGTTTTTCCTACCAGATGGCCTAGCCAAAAATGCCACAAGAACAGCTTGTTCTCATGATATGTAAATACTACAAAAGCAGACACAGTCACTTTATTTTCACCAAGAGAGACCCAGAAGATGAGTCATTTTCCACCAACTACAGAGGTTTCTGCTTCCTTACAATTCACAATGCTCTCCTGCTTTCCTTTCTGTCACTTGAAGTAGGACATCTGCTCCCTGGCTGGCTGAAGTTTCAGCAGGAGTATGAGTCCCAGATGCACGTGTCCATGGCACAAGTGCAGGCCTGCACTCTGTTTTGTCACCAAATGAGGTTAAAAAACAGTAAATTGGTAAATGTTCACCAAATCACACTACGTATCTCATAAATATTGAAAAAGATAGCACCTGTCACAAGGCATTTATAATCTCAGTTAATCTAAGTAGAAGACAAGACATGCAATTGTTATGGATAGAAATGGGCAGTCAAAGAGAGCAGTGAGAATTTTTTTGTCGTCATGATGGGGTCCAGGCTTAACACATTCACACTACAAATATTATCAGAGAGACCGGATGCTAAACTCACTGACAAAATGACTTTTTGCATGATAGTTCTTATTTTTATAGAAGACACAGAAACACTAACAAAGAAAAGATGATCATCCATAGAACTCTTTCATGGGAGGTTAGAGTCTTCCTCTGCCTCCTTCAACCAGGGAGCATCTTTCCTTTCTGACTGAAAACCAGACAGATCTCATTTGGACACGTGGGACAGAGTTAAGCACCTTTTAGTTGAGTGGATGTATGTCTTCAAGTTTTGTCTTTAACATGGAAGAGGTATTTGTTGATGCCTTTCTGTTTTGGAAAGCACATTTCAAGTCAGATTTTCAAATCTGCTGCCCACACCCAGTATTTGGACAATAATATTCCAGTTCTGACACGTAGATAAACAGGTATATGTGCTTGCAACCTCTGTTTACAGAACGAAGACTATATTTTAGGTATCTTTCAAGTACATTTAGCTGTTCAGTCCTCCAATCAAATGTGCAATGAGACAACCTCATGATCTGCCACAGCTCCCTGAAAGTAGCATCCCATTAAAACATGGAAATCTAATTTGCCAAGGGCCCTTCTGTATGGTATCTAGTAACACAGTAGACTTTATACATGCTTCCGTATGGTCAGATGAATAATTGTCAGTAGGAATTCACTGAATATTCCCCACAATTATTCCCAGACTGGAGTGACTCCACTTGCCTGTCCAGACAGAAGTGAAGTCAGAACCATACAATCAAGGAATAATTTATGTTGCAAGTAGGATGTATTTCAAAGTTAAAGCCTAGAAGATGATGTGTAAGGAGTACTACAGGAAGCTACAAAGCAGAGATAGATGTGCAAAAGTATCACTGCTGCTGGATGCAACCAGAGGGAGGTTGAAGTGCAATGGATGGCAGAGGCAGCGAAGAATTAAAAACAAAAAGGGTGCAGAAATAGTGGCCCCCTCACTTTCCTACAAGCCAGTTATTTGTCCTCTCCAGCACCAGAAGTGAAGCTGCTTGAATGTGCTTCTGATACTGATGCTTCTCCAATTTTGCCAAAAAACCCCACTGATATACTGTCATGTCAGGCAAAAGAGGAAAGAGAGAGAAGAGGAAGTACTGAAAAGAGTTATTCTCTGAACTTAACATTTAAGTAGATGAGGACCGAGAAATAGAGTAATTGCTACATGCATTGCAGATTTATCTACCACTCGCATGGGTTTATTGCTAAGGGGTACTGCAAGCTTTTGGGTTTGCATGGATTTTTCTTCCATCCAGAAGCTAGGGTAAAAAGAGGCAGGAGGTCAGAAATTCAAGTAGTAACACTGAATGGGCTTTGGCAGCTGGTCCTAGAGACTTACATATTCCTGAAAAAACATGACCCTGAAACCAAATATATTGGACATTGGGCATAAATTCTCACTGAGCAGGCAAGCTTCTGAGTCATCCTTCCACTTATTTCTGAGCAGTGAATCATTCAGAATGAATGTAATTCTCTTTAGTAATTCTGCCAAACCCCTAGATGTTAAATCTGGCCACTGTGTTGTCAATGATGCTCAGAAGAACTTGCCTTTGGTCTTTTCCAAACGCAAAGTTATAGGTGAAAGCAGAGAGAAGACCTACCCATCACCCCAGGACCTTCATCTCCTACTGTACAATCAGTACTGAGGAAGGAGGGGAAGAAGGAATCTTTCTCTCTGGCGGCAGCCCTGAAGGACTTATCTCCAGGAGCTAAGAACTTGTAGTAGGCAGTCATGTTGTGATGGCCCTTCCCATTCTCTGAAAGTTAAAGTTTCTGTCACATCAAGCCTGGCTCCAGTAGGAGCCAAAATAACATCACATATATTGAAATAATTGATACTCTCCACAAGGCAGACTGCTGCTGTGCCAGGACAGCTGTAGTCAGACTATTCTGCTACTGGCTTTGGAATTAATCACTGAGTTCACTGTAAAGGCTTAAATCAAAAGGTGCTTTTTACAGCTTTTTCTAAAAACTGCACATGTAGCATGATACTCGGGAAGACAGAGGCCAAGTTCTGTGAAGGAAGTTGTCAAGCAGGTGCCAGGAAATTGCTCTGTGTACGTGGCTGAAAAAATAGACCTAGGTGCTGAGGGAAGACCTCCAAAAAGTCTTGTTTTTAAAGAGAAGCCATTTTTGCTCATTTAGAAGATGGTCCTTATATTATTAGCCAGCATATAGCTCATAAAAATAAATGGCTTTGAGTTTCAAAGTATTACTTCAGGGGAGATCAAGACGCTCCGGGAGGAAAGAGGAGCAGATAAAAGAGCAGAGCTTCTGAACCTACAGTTCCTGTTAGATTTTGTGTCAGCAAATAATTTGCTTAAACTGCAGACTGTCACAAAGAGAGAACAAGTAAATGCTTTATGCTCCATGTAAAACTGCAGATGCATCACTCAGGTCCTCTGTTTTCTATTAATGTAAATACACATATATTTCACAGGTGATCTGCCTGAAGAATCTATGGCATCCTTCTCTGCCTCTGTGTTCTGCAAAGGAAGAATACATATTGCTGGTTAGGAAGCAGAGTAGCACCATACAAATTGGAAATCAGGCAAGGGCAATGAAGGAAATGGAATATGTCTTTACAGTGAGCTCAGGCTGTCATAACACCACAGTTAGGTTACAGGGAGATATGCATTTAAAGAAAGGAAAAGGTTCTTTGTAATTCTGCAAATGAATTTTATCACAAAATTTTGGGAGAAAATAACTTTGAGAAAATGGAACTTCTTAAACTTTTTTAAAAAGTATTCAAAAGGTACTTACTAATATCTTATAATATTCCTTCTTGCTGTGTTTGGCTTTGCTTTTTGTGTCCTTGCTACCAAAACATGAATTCTTGTCCATGTCCTGTCATAAGACCCCAGATGAGGGTGGTTTTTAAATCATATACAAAAAGAAATTATTACTAATCACAAGATGACTAATATTCACCAACAAAAATTAATTCTTCAATTTTCTTGCCTACTTTCTCTGGCCATGCTTCAGGGAACAGCTGCATGCAAGCTGTATTGCAAGCTACATATGTCTAATAGCTGAATTTTGGGCTTTACCTCTTCCTCTTTCTCTCTAAATGCTTTTATTTTAATCCTGGGTAAATGGAATGAAGCAAGAGATTGAAATTCTGGCCTAAAGGCCAGCACTCAGCTTTTTAGCTGTCTGTGAAACATTTCCTGTTTCAAGTACTTGTATTGGCATTATCACTCCAATGTCATAATCTTATTGAAGACTTTCAATTTTTATCTGCAGAGATATATTCATGCTGCTATTCACTCATGGGCTCAGAGGAGATCCTAAAAAGTGTGGTCTGCTCAATTTCAGGAAACATATTTGACCCAGAAACTGAGGATTCCCACACTCTGTGGCATGACAGGAAAGCAGAGGAGCGCAGACCCCCGCGTCATGCTGCAAGATGATGTTGACCCTCTCATGACAGCTAAACTCTTTGTGCAAGAGTATGGTCAGGAGAAAAGGGATACTCTGATAACCTCAAAAGGTATTCAGCTGCAACTTGAAACTGGTTATAATTTCAAGCAGCAATTATACCCAAGAGCAGGAATACAGCATGTCTACACATAGCTGAAAGGAAAGGCTAAGGACTATCTCTACTGTCTGCTTGGACTGTCTCTCTGTTTCTTGAATGTAACAACATCCAGCCCTGTAAGACGTGAGGGTTAGTAGGCCACCAGCTGCATGACAAAAAGGAGTCAGCCTTGCTCCTTTCTGCTTATCTCCTTTCTAAAATGGAAATGATTAGATTAAAACATTTTCCATGGTGTTTTGATGCCTATATGTCCATGACTATGTAGAAACGTTTATTTGGCAAATGGCAAAAAAAAACCCCAAAGAAATCAAAACAGGAATAGGGAATAAAAAGGTGTCTCTTTCTGAGTTTTTGGCAAAGGCATGCAAAAGCTTTTTCCTAAACAATAATAGTAGTCAGGAGTAGAAGAAAAAAATAGTCCTGAGGAGAGACAAACAAAGGACTGGATAACTAGTATTTCATTTTCCTCAACAGTCATTGAACAAGAGTGACCTCAATTTTTCTGAGAGACAAGAAAAGACATCGGAGTTTTCAGATGTAGTAATAGTTCTCTGTAAGTGATATACCCATGATTAAATACACACATGCTGTGTGTACAGATATAACAGCATGAATTTCTAATACCAGGTACATAAATAATTGTGTGTGATTGCACTGAAGAAGAAGAAGATAAAGGTCAGATAAAGTGAATAACTGTTGTCTGTTCGTGTACATACTGAGAAAATTTCCTGCCACATACCATAGCAGTTTACCTTCCACTTACTAGGAACCTTGTGGTGGTATCATTTCCTGATCCTTTTCTCACGTACCCATGTTTTAACCTCACTCATGCTGTCAATGTTGCTGAAGACTATGATGGAAGTAAAAGCAAAATGAAGTGAAAATGGAGTGAAGCTGACACTGTGTAAAGCTATCTGATAAATCTTCCAGAATATTACAAGTACACCCAGTGCCCAAGCTGTACCAGCCTCCATGGAGTCACGTACACTACAATATCAACTGCTTTGAATCTGCTGCTAGTCCTTTTAGTGGGCACAGGCTGAGAAGTGAGGCTGTAGCAGAGCACCTGTCAGCAATCCTGGCCTTCACCTGAAAGCCCAAGTGAAAACTGTTCTGCTGTTCTTCATAACACACACTTCCAAGAAGAAAAAGCTGCATGCACTCTGCCCAAAAGAGAGGAGACGAAACGGGAATGCTGTGTTTCCACAAACAGAGACATGCTGTTAGCATTCAGAGAGTGCTGCTGGGCTTTGTAAAAGCATTCTATCTTCCTTGCCAAGCAGAAAGCGTTATCCATCTTCCATAAAAGTGTATAAATCTGTTTCAGTCACTCTTTTCTTCTGGGAATTTTCCATATTCTAGTGTCCCAGTGTAAATGAATTTGCACGAGAAGAGCTAAGATTTGCTTCAGTTATTTTGTACTGTTTTGTGTAATAGTCTTACAGTAATCTAACTGAAATTCTTCACTCTTTAGCAGGAAGGAGAAACTTGGCTAAGGCCAGAAGCACAAGAAGAGAACCCAATTCATGAACCATTCAATTCATTGGAGAAGAAAATACATATTTTGCTTTATTAGATTTCACTCTCAAAAAAGACAGAGATAGGAATCTAATTGCTTTTGGGGTCTTCTTTCCGAGGACTAAACTAACAGCAATGGTTATTCAGAGCCAAATTTTCTGTATGAAAATATGACAGAGGCAATTTTAACCTCTTCTGTGCATACAGGAATTGTAAAGTGAACAGTGATTTGAGTACTAGATTTCCCTAAAAAGAAGAAGAAAAAAATAATATTAACACTGAAATCTCTGGCTTCTTATTTTTCCTTCCCATTTTCATGTTTTATTTAAAAATAAATTCTATAATGCACAACCTACTTCGGAAAAATCACATTTTGGGGCAAAGGGAGACTAAGCTTACAAACCAAGTCAGTAAAGAGCTTTCTTGGTCCAGATGACAGCACAAGATACATCTAAATGCAGTCAAAGAGAGAACTGCTGCTTTGACAGAAACCTTTGAGTGTGTTTTAAGCACCCAGCAAGGGCACAGTAGCCATGGCAACATGAAAGTTAACACAGGCTACAAAATCTGCCCCAGACCTTGGGTGAATGCCAAGGTAGTGGTTAATCCACACTTAGATTTATCCTGCTGCTTCCGGATCCTAAACTAGAATACACCTGCCTTGGCTCTATGCACTTTTTCAACTGTCATGTGCATCCACTTTCTATGATGAACATTCAGCTCTTGAAGGGGAAAGAAGATGTGCAGCTGCTATGCTGCTCCCTCCATGTGCATGGGGAGCCCTTGCTTCACAGGATGCTCAGCAGTATCTCACCACCCAATCTTCACTGCTCCATCATGTTCTCAGGCAGTCAGTAAGCACAGAAATTTCTTCATGAGCTGCAAGTGGCTTCAGCAGCCTGCATCATATTTTCCTTTTTCTAACAATTGTGCCATGGATGCACTTGCTTGAAGGACTAAACAAACAGTGAAAAACATTTGGGGTTGAAAAGAAGCAGCTCTTTGTGAGGGAGTCTTGGCAACTTATCTGGGTAAAAGAAATAAAGACAATTTCTCTCTGAGCAACAAATCAACAAATGACCTGCTGCTACCTACGATGGTGTAATTACTAAGATTCAGTTTTTCTGAAGCACTTGTCACATGTAGGAGGCAGCAAGAAATGTTTTGAGAATATCTTTCATAACATCATTGAAAACAGAATTTGTCATCTTGCAGCAAGAGCAACATAACACCATTCCATTTCTGATCACTCATTGACACCGGCCCTTGGGGTGTCCTTTGAGTCAGAGGTGAGAGCTCAGTTCCCCTGGGCATCAGGGAGTGAAATAATCACAGAACCATAGAATGGTTTGAGTTGGAAGGGACTTAAAGATCATCCAGTTCCAATCCCACTGCCATGGGCAGGTACACTTTCCACTGGACCAGGTTGCCCAAAGCTCTATCCAGCCTGGCCTTGAATACCTCCAAAGGATGGTGAGGTTCCACAACTCCTCTGGGCAACCTGTGCCAGTGCCTCACCACCCTCACATGAAAAAATCTCTTCCTAATACCTAATCTAAATCTCTTCACTTTCTGCTTAAAACCACTACTCCTCATCCTATCACTATGTTCCCTGATAAAGAGCCTCTCCTCAACCTTCCTGTAAGCCTCTTTTGGACTCACTGTAACAGATTCATGTCCGTCCTGTTCTAAGGGCTCCAGAGCTGAATGCAGGACTCCAGATGAGGAAAGTAGAGTAGAGGGGTTGAATCACCTCCCTCAGCCTGTTGGTAACACTTCTGATGCAGCCCAGGACACGGTTGGGTTTCTGGATTGCAAGTGCAGCCCAGGAAGCCTAGGGCATGATGTCTGGCTTAGGCTTCTAGAGCTGTTTTAAACAGAAATATCTAACAGTGTTTTCTCAAAATCACTCTTGCCCACAGCCTCTCTGATGCTTGTGTGTGTCTTACTGGTCCATTGGCAGCAGTTGCTATGGCTTGTGGATAATTTGTATAACAAATATTGAAGTATAAGATGTGCATAAAGTAAGAAAAAAAACAATCCAAAACCCCAACTTTCAAATATTGTTAAGAGGGCTCCAGGAGGAGAAGGACCATGAAAAGTTGCATTATTTAGCTGAACGGGAAAATTAAAACTCAAGTACCCTACTCACTGTGCACCCAGCCTGAAATGCCAAGAGAGCTCATTCAAACATATTAAAAAATGCCTGACTAATATTTTAGTCTATTTGAATAGTAGGGCAGTGGAGAATAAAAAGCCAGTATCTGTGCCTTTGTCAGAGACTCAGAAGGGGCCCAGCACTGCTTTTTCACTATGCTGACTTCATTCCATCTGAATACCAAACAGACTTTGTGCAGGTTTGCAAGAATATTTTTTTGCTGTGTCAAATGTGATATGCCCTGCATTAAAAGTATTCAGAAGAGAAAGAAAAGTAATGCCTCACTCTTCTTCCTGCCCTTCCATTAATGGCCACATGTATGTTATTACTAGG
Source organism: Piaya cayana (assembly GCA_013389865.1). Classification (NCBI taxonomy): domain Eukaryota; kingdom Metazoa; phylum Chordata; class Aves; order Cuculiformes; family Coccyzidae; genus Piaya; species Piaya cayana. The sequence continues at coordinate 29,758 of WAAB01017712.1, forward strand.
ATAATGCAAATTTATGATATACTTTCGTAGGCAAATGATATTTGCTAAAAACTTTGCAAAAACATCCACAGTGATTTCTCTGCCAGCAGCAACACATTCCTATACAGTAGTGATGTGGGTAGTATTTTCAAACCACATGGGAATTTCTGGATGCAAAATGTTTAGACAAAGACCAAGCAATTATATACAGCAGCAACATAAAATTTTATTATATTTTTTCCAAGCGTAATCAAAGACAGAACAAGTATCCTTGAAGGATTTAGGAGTTGCTAAGAATGTAAAGGGTATTAGATTTGTTCTTCTACCTTTTGTTCTGTGGATTATCCACGGGGTAACAGAGTTTGCCAGAGAATTTTGTGCTTCTGTGCTAAAAATGAAAATGATTGTCATCTCCTTTCTTATGCTGTTTTGTTAAATACTGTAAAGAGGAGTTCAGTGATTTAATATGCTGAACTTGTCAGGTTGTATCAGAGATACAGAGAAGACTAGCTGTAAAATCTTCATTAACAATAGGGAAGAGAAATTACTGCCTTGTAATGGTGCTTTGTTGTGTATTGCTCAACAGAGAAAAACTATGTACTTAAAACCCACATCAAGTCAGAAAATTATAAGGCACTTATTTATCTTTTCCTGTTGAAGAGATTCAACTGTGGAGGAGAGGCTAAATCTATGTCTAAAAAGGGAAGTACAATGACAGAAACATCTTGAAGAGACCACTCCCGCTGAAGCAAAAATCTTCCATCTTTCACACATGATCAACCCAGCAAAAATGTTTGACAGAATAACATGTAGTCTGCTATTCCCTGGAGGTGAAACAGTTGAGATTCTCAAAAGCTTTTTCACTGAACATGTCAGGTTATGCCAGACCTGATTTGGCCATAAAGCATAAGGATTTAGTCACAGGTTTAATCACAAAGATAGATAGCCTAGTATCTGCAAATGTGTGTGTTATCACCATTGATTATACAGCAGCATTCATGTGCAAAATGTACTTATTACAAATATTAAATAATTTAACTATCATTAATGACCACATAATTTAATAAATATATACTACGTGTAAAAATGTAATTAAAAAAATTTAACTAACATTAAATAATTGCAACTTTCACAGCACGCAATGAGATCTTTCATTTAAAAATTGTAAAGCAAGTTTCAAAAACTCTGGTATTGGCTTTAAAAGCAGTGTGTCTTCAGGGCAAACATTAGCCAGTGGCTATGTGAAAATGCTCCTCTGTCCCTAAAAGAAAAGAAGAAGTGCGTCTGGTTGGTGGGGTTTGATAGATATTCTAGGTTTATAGAGCTTCCTCTTTTCATTATTCCAGGAAGCAAACAAACACTTCCACAGTATTGTGTTTAGTCTGACACTGAAGCTGAAAAAAAATACTGATAAAAAGCATACAATTTCTTGTTTAAATTTCCAAACTTGATGTTATTACAGTATTTTCACATAGATTTTTTTTAAAATATATCCTTCATTGGTAACAAGTTTTGAGGTTAAGAAATATGGATTCCTCTGAGGGTTCCAGGGTTATGGAGGACTGGATCACCTCTCCTGTGAGCATAGGTTGAGAGAGTTGGGGTTGTTCAGCCTGGAGTAGACTCTGGGGATACCTTACAGTAGCCTTCCAGTACTCAAAAAGGACCAACAGGGAAGCTGGGGGGTTCTCTTTATCAAAGATTGCAGGGATAGGATGAGGGGTAACATTTTTTAAGCTGAAAGAGGGGAAATCTAGGTTCAATATTAGGAAGAATCACAGAATCACAAGGT